>BMAO01005482.1:0-20203 GCA_019973975.1 Trichonephila clavata
TTGAATTAATCTTATATTTTTTTAATGTATGCTCTATTATTACTGTAAATTTTTCATATAGCACAGTGTATCTGTATATGAATACAAACAACTGCATTTCATTATTACTAAATTTTAATTTTTACATATATATTCCGTAAATTTTGTGAAAGTATAATTATGAATGAATTCAATGAAATATGTATTACATTAACTGTCGTAACTGATAATAGTTATCATCTTAATTTTTTAAAAAAGAAATCACATAAAACGATATTACGATTAAATTCTCGCTAATTTTTCTTTAAAAAATGCTGTTCCTTTTTGGAACAAATGCGTTCTGTAGCAAAAAACAAAATATTCTTTTTTTTAATCTCCTCAGAATTAATTCTCTATTTTCACTAGGAAGTAATAATTATTTCTGTTGAAGTTTTTTCTTTCTTTCTTTCAAATGAGGCTGAGGATTGGTTAATGCATTGCAGACCTAGTACATTCCCAGGTAGCTGATATCATTTTTTAGTTTGGCACATATAGGTGAATACCAATTGCCATGATGGGATTTTTTTGACGCCCAGTTCCCTCCAAAGGGAGGCTCCTGAACTCAGACGAGGCGAAATTGTACAAGGAATTAATTTCGCCGAAAGCCCCCAAGCCAAATAGGCACCTTTGGATCTTTAACATTACCACATAATCATACGACATGGTAGCTGTCGATTTTTGCACCATAAAATTAGTTAATGAAGTAAAATGGTTTTCTTGAATGGCAGAAAACGTTATATTTTTGCTCATTCTCCCGTGTTGTTATTATTTGAAATAAAAAAATCAATAAACAGCTTTATTGCAAACATTTAAGAATTGTGAAATATATTCGAAATAATTCAGTGAATTAATTAGCTACTGTCTAAAAGGACAAAGGGTAATAGTTTCAGTTGGTAACATTTCGCGAGTAAAAAAGAAGTTGAACATTTAATTACAAATTAAATCGATTATATAAAAAGAAAAAAACATCAAGCTAAATATCTACTATACAACATAAAAAAAAGTAAATTCAGTATTCTTATTAGAAAAATACTTTTAAAGTCTTAGTTGAAATCTATATTATTTATATAGCTTTATTTTTAAAAATAAAGAGTGAAGGGAATTCGAAAGCATAAAATTAAAAAGAAAAAAAACTTTAAAAAAATACTTTACATATGGCTCAGCAATATGCACCATTGGATTTTTATACCAACATATTCCTTTCAAAATTAACTTCTAATGTAAAAAAATACTAAAATTTCATAATTTTTATTATATACAAAATAGGTAACATGGTTTTCAAAGTATCCGGTAATGTACGTATATTTTTACTTTAATGAGAAGAACATTTAAAAAAAAAGGAAAGGGACCACGGAACTAATTGTCTTTTTTAAAAGTGACTTTAAATTTTTTGGAGTGATGATTTGTCAGGAAATAATATAGTGAATATTTAATTTTATAATTATACTTATAATGTTTACGTTTCAAACCAGCACACAAAATCTACAGTTCATTTTTGTTATTATGATAAAGTCAATATGAAAAGGAGAATGTTATAAGGATAATAGCCCCCCCAAAAAAAATATAATTCTAATTTTTGTGACTCTTTCTTTCAAGTAATTTTTTTTCTAATATTTCCTTCTAAATTCATTATGAATTTTCTGCCAAAATACTGCAGTAATGATGTAAAGCCCCCTTTACATTTTAAATATCTCTACAAATAGTGAGAATGTCAAGCAAGAATCCTTCGATCTACATCTAAAAATTTGTAAGTCATGTTACGAAATATTATTCGAAAACGTATGATAATATACCTAATATATAGATGTAGTGCTGAAGATTTATGGAAGTTTTTAGTATTTTCAGTGATTAAATACGCTACATAGAAATACTATACCTGGTACCGATGTAAAAGCGT
The DNA here is from genome assembly GCA_019973975.1 of Trichonephila clavata. Classification (NCBI taxonomy): domain Eukaryota; kingdom Metazoa; phylum Arthropoda; class Arachnida; order Araneae; family Nephilidae; genus Trichonephila; species Trichonephila clavata. Next base: position 1,916 of record BMAO01005482.1, read on the forward strand.
CCCAGATATTGGAAGTACATCAAATAGGCATTTCAACAAATAAACTATTCCATAGGAAATAAAGAAATAAAAAGAGAATTATTAATCTGCTCCATGAAGATATATATATATATATATTGTCATATAGAATATGATGAAATTATATAAAATTATTGAAGTATGCTTAGTATTATAAAACAACGTACATATCATTACATTAAATAAAATTATAGGAAAGTTTATAAATAATGGATAACTTTATTTTTCCTTCCTCTTGTCTCCGCTTGGACCTTGAAGTCATTAGGTTTGACCTGTACTAAGAATCTGTCCAAAGAAGTTTGTTTCAACTTTCTCCTCTGGATACATTTTACATTTTTCTCCTAAATTTTGCATGGTCTAACATTCCAGAGAATGCTATTAAAGCTTTATTATGGTGGTATTTTTCAGCGAAATGTTTGGTATCTGTTTATTTAATAAGGATTTCTTTGATTAATGATTCATAAATTTCCAAAAAAATTCGTATTCCAAATAAAAATTTTACGTTCGAACAACACGTATAGCAAGTCGTACTTATTCCAAGGCGAATGCAGAGATAGTGCAGTATTTTTTTAATTACGTATTAGAATTTTTAAAATTACCAGACATATACTTGTGTTAATTTAGCTAAACATTTCAAAATGCCAAGAAATAATACTTGTTATACTAATATTTAATATTTAAAGGTCAAATAAATTGAAGATATTTTACGTATAGTAAAATAAATCGTTAGAATAATCTTTAAAACATAATCTTCATAAGACAGGAATCTTAGAACGGTACTAATATTTATTTGAATAACTCCTAAGCTATATACATTTGTAAAGAATATCTAATTGAATTATATATATTTGTGATAAAAATCTAACTTCATTTTGTTTCGTATAATTTTGTGCTATCTTACAATTATGGAATTTAATTAATTTGTTCAATGGCTAAGGATCTTCTGTCCATTTTCAGCCAGCAAGAATTCAAGAAAAAATTATCAGAGTTGTAAAAATGATTTTTGAATGTGATAAAAAAAACTAACCCTTCTTAAATCAATGCAAGCATTTTATTTAAAATATTAAAATATGTAGTTTTACGTAAATTTTACTGGAAAATTAAATTTCATAAGGTAATGTAATAATTTTCAAATATAAGGACAATCACTGATACTTGACTTCATTATAATGAAATAAATAACGCTTATTAAAAATACTTGAAAATATTAGGTGCAACTTTTTAATTATATTATATAAGAAAGCAGTTTTTATATAAAAAGAAATAACTCTTACTAATATTAAACAATGTATATATCCAAATAATAATATTTCAACTACTTCTCTCAATTCTGTCAAATTTAGTTAAGATAATTTGTTATTTTAAGGAAAATTCATAAATTTAATGTTCAAGAAGTTTGAATAGTCAGTATATTTATTGCAAAGTAAACCTATCAATCTTGAAAATTAATGTGATTTTAGGAAAATATTTGTGCTAGAAAACTAAAAAAATTCAGTTTTAAAGCATTGTTTTTATTTAACTGAAATTACGTGTGTTATTTTAATGAATTCTTTCAGAATTTTTTAATACTTTATCAAATGTGTTTCTTTCACCTGTTCAAGAAAAGCACGCTCAAAAATTGTCAAATGTTAAAAATTTGAAATGAAAAGTATAGCATTTTAAGTTTATGGAAATATTAAAACGTCGCATAATTAGAAGTAATATTAAGTGTTTTATCCTAAAATAATTTCTTACTTATTTAGTAAGAATGAAATGCAGAAGTTTTGTGCAGACGATTTTTCTCTAAGTCAACGATTTTACTTCTCATTTTCTTAATGATATTGAATTTTTGTCAGTATAATAGTACAATTTTTTTTCATAATTCTTTATTAAAAAATTCCAGTTTATTTATAGTTTCAGGGAGAGCCTTGTTAATTTTCGTACTGAAATTTCTCTGTTTCATGGATTAACGCTATCTAAAAACATTATTTAAACTATCTAAATTATTATTAACTATTATCATTATTTAAGATAGATTTAATATTAAAAATGAAATAAATGGTTGCTTCTTTCGAATTTTTAAGCCTATACTTACAACTGAAAAGAATTTTCTACTCAGTTGCAAAAAGAAATTTAGAAATTTCACTTATATCTACATTTTTTAAATTCTGTTTTTCATGATTTTTATGGGTCCTTCTTAAATTTTAATACACCTTCATGACAAAGTTTCCGACGAAGAAAAATGGATAGTGCGTGGCATTTTTCTTTAGAAAGATAAATTATATCCTGATGTTTATTTCAGTTTCATTAATTAATTAATATTGCAGTTATTTCTATAATTACAATGTTAGCTACTGGGTCATTTAACTAATCAACTTTAATGGATTTCTTAGTTCTCTTCTCCGCTTTCATTTCTTCATTTAATGATTGTATGTTTTTGAAATATAAAACGACATAAACTTATATATATATATATATATATATATATGATGACTTTAATATGATAAATCTAATTTGAAATTAGGTAATGCAAGAATTTATTTATTTACTTTAGTGCAACTTGTTGAAAGCAGAGGAATATTTGTATTTTTTCAGCTATGGATAACCACACTTATATTTAAATCGATGTTTTAAAATTATTTTGACATCGTTTTGTTTTTCTATCATATTTCGATGATTTTCCAAATTATTAGACCTCAGATCATTACTTTTTCAATTCCTACTATTAGCTCACTCTTTTTATACATATATACATATTATATATCTTGTTCAAATTTTCATCGTTAATAAAATACTTTCTATTCATCCAAACAAGTTCAAATAAATTGTTTTAAACTTGTAGCAGATGACACAACTTGATGTCAATACAGTTTTTTCAAACATTAATTCATTAAGTACCAGTTAATTAATTCATTGATTACCAGTTAATTAATTAAATTAATTACCAGTTTTCGACGCTAACTTAGATTTGTCTCCATTGTTGTAACAATGCAACTGTTAAAACAGCGACAAAGTTAGCGTTTGAAAATCGGTTTTTTCAGCCAAACTAGCCAAGCCGGGTATGTATTGTTACAACAATGCAGACAAATCACGTTCTTTTTTCAATTCCTACTACTAGTTCACTCTCTCCCTATATATATATATATATATATATAGGGAGTATGGAACAGCAATTTGCATCTATCAATTTACAGAAATATTGTTTTGAATTTTTTACTTAGGAATGATAACTTAACTACAACAAAATAGATAAATTTAATAATATAAAGAAATTCTTCCAATGCTGCTTAGATCATGACTATCCTTTTAACTTCTTAAGAACATATATTCATCACAAATACATTAATCGTCTTGCTATTTCTGATTTCAAAACCACCATACAACAATAGGATTTCAAAGTCAGCATTTTTAGTGGTTTTGCTGTGAAGATTCTGTTTTAACACTCTTCACATAGTTTATTTTTTAAACACCCTTCTTTAAATTCCTATAATATGAAAAATTTTTACATTTTTAGCAACCAAACCAAATTTCTACATTTTGACAACCAACCAATTTTCTACATTTGTGACAGCCAACCAAGTTGTAGCCTACCAAATTTGAATGTAATCTTTCTTGGCGTCTTCCTTGCAAGCTGGAATAAAGGATGCGTTTTAAGTGCAATTTAGATTTTTATCACAACATATAAAAGCTTTCCATCGGTTTCAAGTGTGTGGATCTCCTGGAATAAGCTCTGTGAGCAGAAGTTTTAAAATCTTTTTGGAAGAATCCTTTTACTGGGTAATTCTTTTTGATATTTTCTGCTTAACATTTTGGGAGAATTTTTTGCTTAATAGTAGTCGGTTGTTCTTTCATATTTCTATGAGATTTTTATACTTTGGATTTTTTATACTTTGGACTTTTTATACTTAGAATTTTTATACTTTAAATTTCTATTTATTTTATTTTGGTCTTTCCTACCGAGTTGCAAAGGGGGAAGGTTGGCGCCTTCAAACTAGTTTAACCCCACTTATTCGGTCCTAAGTCCGAAATTGCATTTTGACTCGCTAGGTTTCTTATTGTATTTCATTAGATTTGATCTTAATTAATTAATTTATTTATTTATTTATTTTTTCCCTGTTATGTTCTATATTTTATATAAATTTTTTCCATATATATATATATATATATATATATATATATTGTTCAAGTTTTCAATAGTTGATAAAATACTTTTTATTTTCATCCATTCAAAGTAGGAATTGACTTAATTTTTTATATTACTTGTTTAGGGTTTAATTTAAATTGGCTGCTCAAACCATTTTAATGAGCTAAGCTCATATAGCGTCATAGTCACATGATAACTGTAATCGTGTGTTTTCAGCCAATCGGCTAATAAATCCATGTGGCGTCATAATCACATCATAAATACAATCATATATTTCCAGCTAATCAGCTAGTACGTTCCTTTTGCCAACTTTTTGCTTTTTGCAGAAACTTTCTTTTAAAAAAGTACAAATTGTCAACAACAATAACGTAGATAAGTAATCAAAATGCACATGATTTCAAAATACACGTAAAAGAGGGTTTTTTTTTTTAATTTTGGAAAATCTTTTTGAATAATATAATATTTGAACATCTGTAGTCAGCTATCAGATTTAAAATTTTATCAAAATTTAACAAGTAGGACATCAAGTACAAGTTTTGAATTCAATGGAAAACACGTGATCGTATTTATCACGTGACAGTCATGAATTTACTTCATTAATAGTGCACTTAAAAAATAAATATTTTGCAGGGTTAAAAGCTCAAACCTTTAGTACATTATTTGATTACTAAGCAGGAAAAAAAATGCGTTTGATACAGGAATCACTATTCATAACTAATAGTAAATATTTTGATAAAGAGGGCTTTTATTAAGCGTTATATCCCATCCAATCTGTTTTGATACAAAGAAACGGGGATTCAAAAAAATGAAGCCTTACATTACAATTTAGTCAGACAAAGAGACGGCCTTTTGTAGATAAGAAAATAGAATGGAATGGTTGAAAGAAAATAGAAGTTGGTTTGATATAGACAAAAAAAGAATTGAGAGCTTCTCCAATTGCAGAGAGATGGGAACTATTTCCTAATAATTTCACGAAATAGAATGGTGCTCTCTTAACTCCTTACTTCCATTCTTTTTGTTTGACTCAACAATAAAAAGCTCCATTATTTCTACAAAGATACCCAATCACATCACTAAATGGAGTAATGACTTTACGGTTTAAAAAGGCTTCGAAGTTGTTTCTCGGTATAAAAGAATATTTTTATTCTTACTTCGATTCAATGAATGGGACTTATCAATTATTTGATTGAAAAAAAAAATGTTCGGAAGAAAATAATTATTGTGAACAAAGATATATATTCAAAACAGAATAATAGAAATGTGATACCGTATTTAAATTCAAACATTGAGGACGTAAAAATTATTCTACTCTATGAATCACATTTAAGCGAAAATTATATTTAAAAACCTTTTGGACAAGATGAATATACATTTTGTTTTTCGTATTACGATATCTGTATGCATATCTAATTAATTTTTACCGCAACTATGGATCTTCAAAACACAGGAAAAGACATGAATTGTGTGTGTGTGTGTGTGTGTGCCTTATTGATATAAAGTTTTTTTTTAAGTAAAGCAAGTGTAGTTTAATTATTGTTAAATTTTGGAAAAACATATTCAAATAATTTTAAATTTACATGTTTTTTGTCCATTTATCTTCAAATACATTATGTTCGTTATGATAACATTATATGAGAGTTTTATTACAGTGACAATCGTTTAACACGAAATTAAAGGAGACTTATATTTTTTCGAGTTAAAAAAAATTTCGTATAAAACGATATTGCAGAAAAAGCATATTTCAACAAAAATTAAATTTATTATAACACATTTTTTGCACAGATATGTACATATGCGTGTATTTAATAAAAATCAATGAGACAAAAACATTCACTAGACCTTAATGAAATTAAATACAAAATGTTCAAGGGTTTTAAAAATTTATTGAGAGTTTTTGGAAAATAATCTGATATTTTCCTTTGCATTGTCTTTTTCAGCATCAAATTGTCAACCAATTGTTTGATGTCATCCATTTTGTTATTTATTCCACCATTGGAGAGAGAATATGCTTCTAAATAACTGAACATACTTTTCATGATGTTCCTCATTTCGAATATCGTAGGAATATTATTCATTTCATTTTCGACATCGGAATCTGCATCAATGGTATATTTTGAGGGTTTGAACAAACTCCAAAATGTCTATGTTTTCCATAATTGTGGCTGTACGCACATTATCATCGTCTACAGCGACGAATTCTTCCGACAATACAGTAGGTCTGTTCAATCCGTCTGTTGTTTTCCGAATTTTGTTCATTCTCAGAAGAGAAATCTTTTCGTGTCAAGCGATTTTCGTTTCTTGCTAAGAGAAATAAAATGTCTGAAAATACATAATAGTTATCAGGACCGATATTTCGTCGTAATCGTTTTCATGTTAAACGCATTTCACTGAATCAGATATCTTACATTTCTTTCTTTATTAATATGTTACTTAATTTGTATAGGTTTGCTATATTATTGATATAAAAATTATGTTTAGAAAAAAATGAATGTGTTTATATACTTATGTGGAACAAAGCGACTTTAAAATAATCAATTGATAATGTTTAATACTTTATGTAAAAGGTGTTATGTAATAAAATATTCTGATCCAAAATTCTGAAAGAAAGTTTAAAGGTTAAAATTTCAGATTGGTTCCGTAGTATACAAAAGTTTTACTCTACTCAAGATGAGATGTGATTTTTTATTCTTCATAGGAATTCACATCAAAAGATAAAAATACCTCAGAATTGAAACTTTAATCAATAAAATTCTCATTTCTTGTATCAAAAGTTTTAAAAAATGGAAATATTTTATTTTTTCATAGGAATTCACATCAAAGATAAAAAATACCTCAGAATTGAAACTTTATCATAAAATCTCATTTTGTATCAAAAAGTTTTTAAAAAATGGAAATATTTTATTTTTTCATAGGAATTCACATCAAAAGATAAAAATACCTCAGAATTGAAACTTTAATCAATAAAATTCTCATTTCTTGTATCAAAAGTTTTTAAAAATGGAAATATTTTATTTTTTCATAGGAATTCACATCAAAGATAAAAAATACCTCAGAATTGAAACTTTAATCAATAAAAATTCTCATTTCTTGTATCAAAAAGTTTTTAAAAAATGGAAATATTTTATTTTTTCATAGGAATTCACATCAAAAGATAAAAATACCTCAGAATTGAAACTTTAATCAATAAAAATTCTCATTTCTTGTATCAAAAAGTTTTTAAAAAATGGAAATTTTTATTTTTTCATAGGAATTCACATCAAAAGATAAAAATACCTCAGAATTGAAACTTTAATCAATAAAAATTCTCATTTCTTGTATCAAAAAGTTTTTAAAAAATCGAAATATTTTATTTTTTCATAGGAATTCACATCAAAAGATAAAAATACCTCAGAATTGAAACTTTAATCAATAAAAATTCTCATTTCTTGTATCAAAAAGTTTTTTAAAAAATGGAAATATTTTATTTTTTCATAGGAATTCACATCAAAAGATAAAAAATACCTCAGAATTGAAACTTTAATCAATAAAAATTCTCATTTCTTGTATCAAAAAGTTTTTAAAAAATGGAATATTTTATTTTTTCATAGGAATTCACATCAAAAGATAAAAATTACCTCAGAATTGAAACTTTAATCAATAAAATTCTCATTTCTTGTATCAAAAAGTTTTTAAAAAATGGAAATATTTTATTTTTTCATAGGAATTCACATCAAAGATAAAAATACCTCAGAATTGAAACTTTAATCAATAAAAATTCTCATTTCTTGTATCAAAAAGTTTTTAAAAATGGAAATATTTTATTTGCGATTTTAAAAAGGAAGAAGAAAATTACATCTAAATATGTTTTCTGTATCAGTGTAAAAAAAAAAGATTTGTCTATTTTGCTTATTTTACATTTATTTATTTTTTGCATCTATTCTTTATATCTCAGAAGTCTTATTTTACGAAATAAGATTTCCATTAATTTTTACAGGTAATTATTTTTTTCAATTTTTAATCTGTTTTGCTATAAAAATACCAAAGTTACTTTTTTTAATAACAGTTCAATTTAATAATATTTAAACTTAGTCAGCTTTTAACTACTTAACATCTTTATTTCTTATCAACTTGATTTTTTTTTTATTTATTCAATGTACATACTTATAAGCTTTATTTACTGATTTAAATTTTCCTTTACTACGATTTTTACATATTTTAATAAATTCAAAAATATTTAATATTCGATTATCAAAATAATAAAAGATTAGGAAACGGATTCATTCAAAAGTTATTTGTTATGAATAATTTAATTATGTTCGCTCTACATTTGAAAAAACAAGAGATTGAAAAAATTATTTTTGTCCCATCTGAATTCTCCATCACTAGCCAGCATCCGGAACTCATAACCACTGCCGAAACTCCTTCCTGTAGCGCCATCTATTGTTCTTATTTTAAAATATATTTTAGAATAAGAATGATTTTTTTTCTTTTTCTTTTTTTTTTAAACAATACACAACATATTGAAATAGAAATAAGTGTTTTACTGGTAAAATAAATGCACAACAAAAATTCCTTTGACAATCATCAGTGACTTGTTTGTTTTGAGAATTATTTTTATCTCTTATAGAGCGGGCTCAGTGTGGTAAATTTTTGGGAAGGAAAGCAAAAATTATTGGAGGAGAAAACGCTCAAAAAGGAGAATTTCCTTTTCTTGTAAGTAGTTTCCTTTCAATCTTCTTTCACATAAGCTAATTTAAATTATTGATATAATATGTTTAGAATACAATGAAAAACTTTCTGATCAAATGATTAATATCTGATTAAATAACAATAGCAGAAGAGAAATCAAATAACGTTATAAAAAAAAACCCAACTATACATAATATTTGGTGCAAAAATTTGAATCTACCAGGATAAAACTCATTTGCAAAAAAGACTAAAAAACATTAGTTTCATTTCAATCATATTGTAACGGAATGAAATACTCGCTAAATTTTTTTATAAGGTGTATTTCACGTATTCCAAAGTATTTACAATTTTTGTTAATCTATAAGTACCAAAAATGCAATGTCAAATTTCTTAATATTTTTATTTTTATTTACAGGTTTCCCTAAGAGGACCAGAAGAACCTCGTGCTGTTCAAGTGCTCCATAAATGTGGCGCTGTATTGCTAAACGAGCGATGGCTACTCACTGCGGCTCATTGCGTTTATGAGTAAGTTAAACAAAATCGCCGAATTTCGAAAATCATGCTCGGTTACATTTTGAAAATAATTTAAGCCTTATTTGATTTTCTAATACATTCTTCAAGATAAGATATTACTATGTAATTTACTTGAAATATTACTATATATATATATATATTATATATATATGGATGTTTGTACATATGACCTCGCTTCACTCCAACACCGTTGTTCAACCAGATCATTATGAAAATTGGCATGATATGTATTTTTTTTTTTTTTTTTGTGGAGAAGGTTTCGTGCTATCCTCTTTGTGGCAGCTCCTACCAAATGGCGCTACAGGATATCAACTTCTGCACCGTTCAATCAATTGCCAAGTTGCCAACATGATCGCCAAAAACGATTCCAACTTGGTTCTATCGCCAACATTTTGTTATGTTTCCATTGAATCGCCATTATAATGTAAGGGACGGCGTTGCTTGTGAATCTTACAATTTTAGCATAAAATAAATACAACAAAAAGGAATATAAACGTATTACACATCCATATGTAATTATTTTACACCATTTTAAGCGTTCGTTACACAAAATTTGTAACTATGTGTACTTTTGCTGAGCAGAGATCAGCTTAGGAAGGTGTTTTCAAAAATCAACCCTCAAGAGAGTTACGAGGTGTTACAACTAAACAAAAAGAACTTTTATCAGCTATTAGATTCACACTTAAAATTTAACAATATGATCAGCTGAGATATTCAAAAAGCTTTTTTTTTGTTTGATTTGCTATTCACGTAAAATTAATCATTAAAAACTTCTTTATCTTCGTCTGTATTGTTAAATTTTCAATTACGCTGCGAATAACAGGTATAATAGCTATTTTATATAATTCATAAGAAACATTGTAATAGAAGAAAATTTGTATTACGCATAAAAAATTGTTCGTTATTTTATTGATTAGATACATTAGTCTCGAATCAGTAAATGCGAACGAATCTTTCAACTTCAGGTATAACTTCTGTTGATATTTTCACTAGATGGAGTTTAAGTTTCTAAACTTATACTGTACATTCGTGTAGTACGCACATAAAGCGTATACGCGCCCTATTCTTTCAAACTGCTGTCTTTTTTAATTTTTAGTGCATTCATTGTATTCACCCCTCTTTTTAGAAGAAACTTGTAATGCTCTTATCTTTGACAAAAACGCTTCATATAAACAACAGGTCACGAAATATCTCACTTGCTCTTTCTTAGCGGACAGTACAACATTAATAAATAAATGAATAAAATAAAATAAACCACGGTTATTTTTAAAAGAAAACCGACACCGAAATCTAATTTTTCGAAAAGCATTTTCATTCATGTATACGAGAAAGATGGATGGACAGAAACAGAGTAAAATTTCGGAAAAGAAATATTTGTGGCAATAGCTTCCTGGTGTTTTAAAGAATCCAGAAAGTAGTGGCGTAACGTACAACCCCGCATCGCGTGGGAGGGGATGGGGCAAAGCTTATCATTTTGTAGTCCTTTGTAAGATCCGGCTTGGGGCCCGAAACCTGACTTTTCTGAGGGGAGGGAGCCTAATATTATTCGTTACGCTTCTGCCAGAAAGTTCTTTAGTTTAGAACATGTTTAGATCCTATCTAAAGGATAATACAAAAAATTGCTGACAGAGTCAACACACACATGACTGCTATTCTATTCGGATGAATGCCATTAGTTCAACATTGATACATACCAGTGGCGTAACGTACACCCCCGCATCGTGAGGGTTCCCGCAGCCTGATGTTATGGATTTGCCATTCTTTGTAAGATACGGCTTGGGCCCAAAAACATGACTTTGCCGGGGGCCCTAATATTCTCCGTTACGCCACTGATATATACGCTTATACACGTGTGTGTTAATGAACCATTCAAAACACATTTAAAACGAATATGTGGATGTATTACAATTGAATAGAGAATTTACAAAAGTGGGCCAAATGTATTTGTAGAATTCTAATTTTTGTATGATCCTCTTTTGTTTATTTTTAAAGATCTCATTATTTTATGCTCGCAGTCTTAGGCGCACCCTTAAATTTCGATCTCATTTTTTGTGTTAAATGTGCACACTATAAGCGAGAATATGCGGTAAGTCTTTTTAAATCTTATTTTCTGAAACGTACTTGCCTCAATTTTTTATAAAACTGAGCCAATTAGTCCTTGGACCCTACTGGAATTTAGCAATAGTAATGAACATCTCTTATTTTTCCGGAATCTAATTTGATATTATTCCAGATATCGTCGAAAGAAGTATCTAGCAACTCTTAAAGCTCGCCTGGGAGAATATGACACATCAGCCAGTTCGGACAGTCGCCAGGATTTTGGAATCGAAACTCTCATAACTCATCCTCAATACCAGGAGCCTTACAGACAAAGCAATGACATTGCTTTACTGCGACTTAACAAAGATGCTGTTTTCACCGAACATGTTTGGCCGGTATGCCTTCCAATTAGAAATACAGATGTCACTGGCATGAACGCTACAGTGGCTGGATGGGGTCAGACCTCGTTTATCGGTAAGTACTTTTTGAGAATGAGCTTTCAAACGTTTGTGTTATTTTGCTGCAAAATGTATGTGTTGTGATCTTAAAAGATTTCCTTTTTACTTTCAACAGCATGTTTTGTTGTTAGTATTTCATTTTCTTATGGATTTCCTTAAATGTTGTTGATTTTCTCAGAAATTTCAACAAGGAGACTGACTGTCTGGGATGGTAAGTGTTTTAAGTAAGCTATATACCTATAATACTTGAACCTACCATTGAGGGGTACAGCAACCAGGAGGGACGTATGGGAGGATTTGAAATACTGTATAGACAGTTTCCTTGTTTGCTACTATATAAGTGAATTCGCGCTTGTCTACGAGAGAAATGGTTTTGGAGTAAGTACAGAATAAATACATACCTTTCTCTTATCAATAAAAGACAACAAAAAAATACTTGATGGAATTGTCTTTTTAAAAGTAAGAGCAGGTATTATACTATGTAACAAAAATCTAATGCTGTTACCAATTTTTGGTTATCGTTCCGCCAATTCAACTTTTTTCATGCAAAATTAGTATCGTGTTTTGCAAGATTTATGGAATGTGATTGAGTTTATTTTTTAAAGTATTCAATTTCTCTAGAATTCTTTCAAATTAGTTGGTGAAGGTTATTTATATATTTCTTCCTATTTAACTCTTTCATGAGCCATTTATTTCTCTTTTGAATTTCTCGCAGTTTTTTATGTTTTATTAGCAATATATTAAGCAATGATATTTAAGGAAATATATTTTATTTTGCTGAATTTTATGCTTATATTTACATTTTAGTTGTGGGAAGAATATGTCCCAAGGAACCATTCACCGACGAAAAGCAAATTAAATTTAAGGGCGATTATTTGCCATGAAAAGATGAGAAGATGTTGCAATGCAAAAGAGGACATCACATTCTGCATACATGTGTCGGGTTCTCTTTTCTTGTCCCTTTCTGCTACATTTTCTTCATCGTCTATAGTGGGAAACTATCTTTGACATATGATTTCCTACACTGGCTAAGCACACATCCTCCGGAACTATGTACTTCTTTGCTTAGAAGCTAGCAGAACGTCCTTTCCTTTTTCTTAAGGAATATCCATCTATTAGCTGACGAGCTAATGCTATACGGAATGTTAGCTGGTCAAAGCTTATGTTCACTTGCCACAGTGTGAAACTATTTATGATGGCAAGGTCAATAAGAAAATAAAAGATACGCGCTCGCGATGCCGCCTTTTTTACAGATCTTTATATTTGGTATCTTCCTTTTCTTTGATCGGAGCGATCAACCCCTCCCGTGACATCGTTATATACAGCTGAAGCTTTTGTTCAAGGTATTTCTTCTTTAGTGCCATCTTTTTTTGTCCGATTTACAGATGTCATAACAGCTAGATTATGTGCAGAAGTACAAAACTGAAGCGGGAATTAGTCTTTTCCTCGTTATAATAGTAAGGCCAATATATTATAATGGGGTTTTCGCTTCCCACAGGTGTAAAATCATGTAGATGTTCTTCTCAAGGCCCACGAAAAGATTAAAAGGTGTCATCTTTTACAGGTTCACCAGAATTAAATAAAGTATAATACATCACACATGTATAAGATCGATCTTTTAAGAATACCTCTACTTTTTTTTTCGCTGAAAATTTCAGCAATACATAAGCCAATTGAAACAAGTTCAATGATCAATTAGATTTTAGATTTTCGGCGAAAAAAATTATTGTATTTTTAAAAGTTTAATCTTATGAATCTGTGATATACAAGATTTTATTTTATTCTCTGGTATTTCGATGTGAATTACATTTTCAGATCATATTTCATCAAGTTGTTCACAACATTCCTAAAAGTATATATTGTTAACATATGAAAACAAGTTTTACTGAATTTACAGCAAACATTTAAAAATTTTAGTTTTGTTGAAGAAATTTGGGATCAGTCAAAACAAAATACTGGGTTCAAAACAACCTATTGTTTAAATAAATGCATTTAAAAAAGTATTATATTTTATACAAGTTTAATTCAGTTTCGGTTCTGCTTGTTAGAAATTGATATAATAAAGGCTAAAATATAAATCTTTAATTTTATTTTAAGATATTGTTTTCTTTTTATGTATCGAATATAAAGGAGTATGTGTTAAAGCTTTTATAAAATATAATTTTTTAAAGTTATTTTTTAAGCTTCCAGTTATTTGACTTTACACTTATTCAACTATTATCGTATTGCACACACATTATTACAGATTATCACACATTTTTATTTCAGGTTTATCGCCTTTTAACATAAATATGAAAAATATGGCTATAAGCTTTGACTAAAATGAGTTTATTTTATATATGATTTAAATGATTACGTGAAATCTACTTTCTATAATGTTTTGTGTATGTGTGATTAAAACTAAATCTTTTTTTACCTGTTAAACTATTTTCTTGCAGAATTCATTGCTAACCTACTCTTAACCCTTAATTATTTCAAGTTCTAATGAAATATCCCAATAAAGTGTCGATATTCATTCAATATCTGAGTGCCAAATTAAGTAATTAAAAAGAAGTTACACTTCTGTTGATTTTTTTAAAATAAAAAATAGTCATTCAAAAATATCCTTATCTACATATGATACTATAACGTTTCTAAAAATAGTTCAATGACAATAACACTGTATTTATGCACAGTTTTTATTCCATTCACACATTTTGAATATAGTTTAGCATAATTGTTTTACACATTTTCATTTAGAGTAATTATAATAAACATATCTATACATATACAAATTAATTATTTTTTTAAAAAAAATCTTTTCTTTCCAAATGCACAGGTGGCAGAAAAACATTCTACAAAAAGTGAATGTCCCCGTGCTGACAAATGGTGCCTGCTTGGAAATGTATTTCGAAGCCGGACATACCTACCCCCTGGAAGAAAACCAGATGTGTGCCGGATACAGAGAAGGAGGAAAAGATTCTTGTCAGGTGAATATCTTTAACACAAGATTTCATTACCTGGGGTAAAGAGAAAAGTCACGTGATTTATGGCCGGAGAAAGCCATAAAACCGCAAAAAAAGGAAGACAGGGCATATTACAGATGATTTATTCTCTTTTTTTTACACTTGTCTTCAGTTATAAGGCCTGAAACTTGAATCCTCAATTTACGTAATTGTAACAAAGATGTATTACTTGATCCGGAATAGCCCTATAGCTTGTAAAATGAAGTGCAATGTAGAACGATATAAAATAGTATTATATTCTTTATGTACTACTTACAAATTACTTTGAAGTTTCTTGTATGCAATGAAATATAGAACGAGGCTTTCCATAGAGAATAATTACAGTCCTCTGTCTCGTTAAAGTAAAATGAAGTTCTGATACAGAAAGAAAAACATACTTAACATAAGGCATTACAAGCAGTTTAAACTTGCTTATTATTTTTAAACCCTTCAACTTTTACAATTATTGCATAAAAACCATATTACTATAATTGAAACGCAATGAAGTATAACTAGAATAGAATATTGGAAATTTTTATTTATCAAGAAAATCGAAAGACTTTATCAGATTTGCTCACTTGGATAAATAAAAGGCTTAAAAACTGCTTACAAACAAATGTATGCCGATGCTTGAATACAAATTTTGCGCTTAAATTACATCTTGTGTTAATACAGCAAACTGTGCGTGTTTGAAAGCGGGTGAAATTATTGATGTCAGATGTTTAATTAATATTATAGTTTTAAAGAAAATAATATTGTTGTTGTTAAGACTACTTTTCCAAAAACCTTCTTCCGTATTTAAAGGGAATATTCATCTACAAATGAACTGAAACTACATTGCAATAACTTGTATTAATTATTATTATTGCATATTAATTTTACTTAATATGTGATTCTTTAAGGGGAGAAAAAATAATACAAATTTCTTTCACTTCTAATCACAGCTCAGAATTATTTCTAATACCAACAAGTTAGTATGTATATATAATTTGTTGTTTAACTCGATATATCTACAAACTGTTACGTATAAATTCTTTCTTATTTTAAATTGTTACCATATACTGGTGTTTCAAAAGTCGCGCACATCAACCTTTGTGGTTGAGTTTTAAATACAGATGAATTATCTTAAAAATAGAATAAAGGACAAATTAAAGGTTGAACAGTTATCTTTATTGTCAGGTGTCAGACATTTTCAAATCACAATAAATGTTCAAAGTGATGTCCGTTTTCCTGGACACACAATCGAACTCTTTTTACCAAATTAGTCGATACTTTACGAAGTGAGTGAGAATTAATGTCCAATATTACATGAAGGACGTTACTCTTAAGTTCATCAAGCGTTTGTGGATTATTGTGAAGGCGATATTTTTCAGATATCCCCAAAGGAAAAAATCCGGAACTGACAAGTTAGGTGAACGTAATGGCCAAAGTCTTGGAAATGACACGATCATCAAAAGATTCAGTTAAACTACCATACTTTCCCTTGATATGTGACACGTTGCGCCGTCTTGCTGCAACCAAGCGAACCGTTTATCAGTCAGCTAGGATATGGATTCCGTAAAGATGTTTTTGTAGACGGTCGAATTGACAGTGCTACCGAAGAAAAGTGGCCCCACAATTAGACGGCGCGCACACCACACACCAAGTTTTTCATCACGTACGGGTCGTTCCTGTATTATGTGCGCATTTGTGGCGGACCAATATCGGCTGTTTTGGCTGTTCACTTTTCCATGCAAGGAACGAAACCATCTGCAGAAATGCAGCCTTTTCTCAAAATCTGGAGGCTTCATTTCATGGACAGCGTGCATTTTAAACGGTCGAAAGTTTAATTCACGTGCTGTTCTCTATGGTGATGAATGTGACATTCCCATCTGCACGGCGAGTCTAGACTATTTTTCATTGGACCTCTTTGTAAAGCGATCTCCACATCTGCCACTTTCATTTTCACTATGGACGCTCGACCCGATCGCTTCCTGTCTGAAACAGATCCTCTGTCACGAAACCGTTGCTCTAATCGTGTTATCGTTGATGCATTTGGTGCTGTTTTTCACCTGGATGTTTCTGCTGAAATATATTTATCACACGGCAATAAGATTTTGCAGCAAAATAAAATTCTACGGTAGCTATTCTTTGCTCTTGGGAAAACATCATACTCCTCCTGTTATGCTCAACTGACTACAACTGACAAGTATTTTCAAACTGATCCGAACAACGTTCAAAACTTCTTATGATGAGGCCCCTAATACCATCTAGTGACAGAAATCTCAACCACCCCTTTTGGTTTTTAAGCAACAAGGATTAGCATGTGGATGCACTCGACTTTGGGAACACCCGGTACTTAAAATGTTCATTTAACATTTTCAAAATAAATTTTAATCGTCATTTTTATTATTGACTACATAGGTATGCTTTGTTCCAAAAGAGATGGTTTGAAAAAACTTATCTAGTTTATTTAAAAGAATTTATAATTTGAGGGTTAAGGCTTAAGTAGTGTTAATGTTTATTTGTTTTTTTTTATAATTTAAGCTTTGTTTGATAATATATGCATTTTATATTTAGTATCCATCCATACTGGAAACAAAAATTTGAAAATGACTTTTTTTGTAAAGGAATTTTTTTTCATGAATAGCTGTTTGCTTTTGTAAACTAAAAACTATCATTGAAATTTTTAGGGTGATTCCGGTGGTCCTCTTTTCATTAACCAGAATGATCAGATGACTGTGATTGGTCTGGTGTCGGCAGGAATCCAGTGTGGCAGTCCCCTTTTGCCTGGCATTTACACGAGAGTCAACTCTCATCTGGACTGGATAGAGGAGCAGATGAAGGTGAAAGCCAGTTAAGGATCTCATTTCTCGCGGTTAAGCTAATCTTGAACCTTGTTTATCTGAAGACGGATCTTCCCAGCAGCCAGAGTGGAAGAATACTGCCATTCACATGGGCGGAAAAATATAGAAAAGAGTTCTGTAGCATGTAATAATCTTGTTAGTTTTCTACTAATATGTGAAAACATCCACAAGATTTAAAATTTGGATTCATCTGAAACGAAAGGAGGACGTTCTTCCCTATGTGTAATTTTAGGCTTAACATTTTAATGTTAGCCCTTAAATATTGTATATTGTTTATTTTCGTTCTTATATTTTTAAAAGCTCGACATGTCGAACTTTTTATGGTTTTTATACTTATATTATTCTTAACCTTTAAGTATACTACATAAATTGTATAGCATTACAGGATAGAAAAGCAGGAAGTAATTGTCCTCGTTGTCAAACCAATATCTGCTATGTACAAAAAAGTATAACTTTGAAATTTGAGACTGAGATATTTTTATTTGGCTTTGGCTGATGATCATAGCATATTTTTGTTAGTTCACCGCATAATGCCTTTTTAACCCCCTTTTCATAACTTTTATGTAACGGAATCTTTGAACTCAATTTTACCCACTTTAACGGTCTGAATAATTCGA
>BMAO01005483.1:0-16878 GCA_019973975.1 Trichonephila clavata
TGAGACTTTAGATTTTGAGTTTGATGTAGAATGCAATTATCAATTGTATAACGAACGGATTTTCACTTACCGCCATTTTCCATGCTAGGCGTAGGAACACTGTGGAAGTATTTCGAAATAAAAGCTGTATAGAAATATATATAACTGAAGAGTATTAATCATTCACTTCAATGATTTCACAAGTCGACTTTTCATGTATATATTTACTTCACACACACACTCATGCCTTTACATGTACGATAAAAGAAAAAACATTCACTAAAACATAATCACAAGAATGGCGACCAGTACAACCGAATCATCCGAATGGAATGTCGTTTTCCCCCGAAATCACTCCGATACTAGAAAACCAAGTCCAGTTCGTGGCGCCATCTCTGGACGGCGAAAGGAGTCAACTATTCTTAACATCCTCCGGGGGCGGAAGATGTAGTCGATGGTGGTAGGGGCAAGACTGCAACTTGAGAGACTGGTCTTGTCATGACTCCACGTGAAGTCTGTATAGTGACGACACGGCATATTCCGTCAGCTCCAGGATGTGTGGCCACAATCCTTCCGGGAGTCCACCTGGTGCTGAAAGAGGCTGGATTCTTGATTAGGACGAGGGATCCTACCGTGAAGTCTTTCTGGCCCTGCATCCATTTGGTTCGGGACTGCAAGGTGTTGAGGTAGGAGAGCTGCCAGCGAGACCAGAACATCTTTTTCAACTTCATCAGAAGAGACCACCTAGAATGAAGACTCAAGGATTGGTTAGTTAGACTGTGATCAGGGAGTTCAAGCAAGGGACACCCGATAAGAAAGTGTCCGGGTGTTAACACCTGGAGATCCTTAGGGTCTGATGATAGCGGATAAAGAGGACGTGAATTTATGCACGCCTCGATTTGGCACAGGATTGTAGCTAACTCTTCAAAGTTCAGCACAGCCGCTTTTAAGGTTTTGAGCAAATGATGCTTTGTGAGTTTGACTGAGGCTTCCCACACACCTCCGAAATTTGGTGCATATGGAGGAATGAAGTGCCACTGAATGTTTTTGCTTGACGAATAGTCCTGGACATTAGAGTTGTGAAGTAATTTAAACAAGTCCTTCAAGTAAGCTGAAGCACCAACGAAATTTGTACCGTTGTCAGAATAAATGTCTGATGGATAGCCACGGCGTGACACAAATCGACGCAGTGCTGACAAAAATGCTGCTGCTGATAGCGAAGATACGAGTTCAAGGTGCACTGCTTTAGTACACATGCAGATGAAGAGGCAGATGTACGATTTGAAGTTGCTGGCCTTGCGAGTATGTTGGCACTTTGTCGTGATAGGTCCAGCAAAGTCAATGCCTACTTTTTCAAAAGCACGACAAGGGGTGATTCGTTCGATGGGTAGATCACCCATCATTTGAGAGACTGGCTTCGCTACAAGCTTAAAACAGTCTACGCAGTTGTGTAGTTCTTTTCTGACAGCTGATTTACCATTAGGTATCCAAAACTGCTGACGAATGAGGGATAAGACTAGTTCCTGCCCAGCATGGAAATTGACCCTATGAAAATGTCTAATGATTAGACTTGTAAAGTGATTATTTTTTGGTATGAGCATAGGATGCTTTTGTTCAAATTTAAGAGTTTGTTGGAGACGAAGACGTCCTCCGACACGAAGAATTCCCTCAGAGTCAAGGAATACATTCAAAGACTGAAGGTTGCTAGATTTGGGAAGAGGCTTGTTACATTTCAAGAGATTAAGTTCTGTATGGTATTCTCCATTTTGTAACAATTTGACTACCTTTTTGATTGAGGTTTCTAACTCATGTGTATATAAAGGCCCAGTAACTTTGGACACTGATTTGGAATTATGGTAGAATCTGAATATCCATGCAACAGTCCTAATTACTTTCATGTATGAGGAAAACTTATCCAAGAAACTAAGAGAATTATCAACACCAGTTGAAAGAACAACAGAGTCACTTAATGATTCAGACTGATCAATAGGAACAAGTGGAACTGGCTGTTCAGAGAAAGGAAGAAATGAATTGGAAGAAGGATGGAAATCATGAAGCCATTTTGGACCAGTTACCCACTCTGAATTTTCAAGAAGTTGTTTCGGGTAGAGGCCTCTTGTTGCCCAATCTGCCGGGTTTAATTTTCCCGGAATGTGATGCCAAGATTCTTTTGAGGTTAGTGTATGAATTTTCCCAACCCTGTGTTGCACAAATTGATTTCCTTTTACAGGTGGATTATTTATCCAACTCAGTGTAATTGTTGAGTCACACCATAAATAAGTATCGTGAGTGATGCTAAGAGATCGCTTAAATGTATCTAGAAGTTCAGCCAGAAGCAGAGCACCACAAAGCTCTAATTTAGGTAATGATATTGTTTGCACAGGTGCCACACGAGTTTTTGAAACCATTAAGAATAAGTGTGGCGAATCAGAAACAACACGTAAGTATATTACGGCTGAATATGCCTTTGAGGAGGCGTCACAGAACCCATGAATTTCACAGTGTTTAGCATTTGTGTTTGAACATATCTGGGAACTTTTATTTGTTTGAGGCATGAAATTTCTGCTTGAAACCGATTCCATCGATTAAGAATGTCTGATGATATCTCATCATCCCAGTCAAGCCCTGCCTTCCACAGGTCTTGAAGAATAATCTTTAAAATTATAGTTGAGGGAGAGACAAACCCCAGAGGATCAAAGATGCGTGCGATGATTGATAGCATCTGTCTCTTTGTGGATACCTGGTCGGGTAAGACTGCTCTTACTCTAAAGGAATCCTCGTTTAGATCCCAGAATAAGCCAAGAATTTTCTGGGTGGACTCATCATCAAATGAATGTGAGGAAATATTTGTCTTTAGACTGTTTGGTAAGTCTGACAAAACCTCTGGATGAGTGCATGACCATTTTCGCAGCTCAAATCCACCGGCTGACATTAAATTTTGCAGTTCGTGAACAATTTTCC
This sequence comes from Trichonephila clavata, assembly GCA_019973975.1. Classification (NCBI taxonomy): domain Eukaryota; kingdom Metazoa; phylum Arthropoda; class Arachnida; order Araneae; family Nephilidae; genus Trichonephila; species Trichonephila clavata. Next base: position 2,941 of record BMAO01005483.1, read on the forward strand.
TAGCCGAGTCCAATGAGTCAGCACCGGCTAACAAATCGTCAACATAGAAATGATCTTTTGCGAGCTTAGCTGCCTGTGGAAAACGATGTTTTTCATCCTCACATAATTGTTTCAAAGTTCGGATGGCAAGAAATGGGGCACAAGATGTACCATAGGTAACTGTATTTAATTTGAAAATCCCTAATGGTTCCTCTGGAGACTTCCTCCAAAATATTTGTTGAAAGCATACATCATCTTGTGATATTAATATCTGTCTATACATTTTTGCAATGTCAGCAGAAAAAGCAATTGGGAAGAATCTGAATTTAAGTAAAGTTAGAAAAATGTCTGACTGTAGTTTTTTACCAGTCAGCAGAATGTCATTCAAAGAATTTCCATTTGTACTTTTGAATGAGCCGTCAAACACCACCCTTAATTTGGTTGTGGAACTATTATCATTAATCACACCATGATGTGGTAAGAAATAATGTGGAGATTTTACATCTGATGCGAGAGGCGTCATGTGACCAAGGTTTTGGTATTCCTCCATAAATTCTGTGTATTGTTCCTTTAATTGATTATTAGAGTGAAGTTTTCTTTCAAGAGAATAGAATCGTTTTAATGCACCCTCCTTACTATCTCCAAGACTTGAATCATCTCTAAATGGCAGTTTTAGAATATATCTACCATCAGCATTACGAATATGAGAATTTACGAATATAGACTCACATAGCTCATCCTCATCCTTTGACGGAATTTCCTTAGGAACAGATTCAAGTTCCCAAAATTGTTTCAAAGAATGGTCTATGTTTAAAAGGGAGTGACAGATTAGGGATGAATTTTGATTATATGGTGTATTTATGGTACCTGACAATAAATGACCTAATTTTGTTGGCAATGCTGATGGGGTACCTTTGGGTCCCATTATAGGAGTCCCTGAAATTATTGTCATAAAAACATCAGCACCTAGAAGAATGTCTATTTCATTTTCAATATAAAACGTTGGATCAGCAAGAGTTAGATCTTTGATATGAGGCCACTCATGATATTTAATTGGAAAGTTTGGCATAGCTGAAGTGACTTTCGAGACTAACAAAGCTTTTACTTGAAATTTATCAGAGGAAACACAAGAAAAAAATTCCAAGTTTGTCGAATATAACGAAGTTTCAGCAAATGTTTCATTTACACCTACTAATCTATGATTGGTGTGTTTTAATGGCAATTTTAAGCGATCAGCACATTGCTTGGAAATTAAAGAATTTTGAGAAGCATTGTCTATCAAAGCACGGCAAGTTATTTGTTGACCATGTTTAGATTTAACATTTATTAATGCTGTGGACAACTTGTGTGTAAACGTGACCTTCTGCCAATTGTGTGCAATTGTTAGACACTGTCACAACAGAATTTGCTTGAGTATCTGCTGAAGGACTGACTGAATATCTGTGTAATAATGTATGGTGTCTTTCAGAACAGTTTTTACAAGAGAATCCTATTCTACATGTGTCAAGCCTGTGGTTACTCCTCAAACAATTGGTACATAAATTATTGTTCCGTACCACTTGCCATCTTTCATTTACATTCATAGAATTAAAAGTTGGACATTTGAATAAGGCATGGCTTTGACAACATAGAATGCAATTGTTACTTTGACCAACATCTAATTTTACCCCTGATTTTACTTGGTTACATTTGACAACAGTAGTATTTACATTTGATTTGTTAAAGGAATATAATGGTTTAACATTACCTTTCTTAATGTCAGGTTTTACAAAGTTTAACTCATTCAGACCACGAGCTTCTCTTTCAATGAAAACTCTAAATTCCTCAAGAGTGGGAATTTTATTAGTTTCCAAAGATAATTCCCACCGTTGACTAATACATGCATCCACTTTTGAAATGAGAAAATTTATTATGATCAACTCTGTTAATGAATTTGTTTCTAAATCCAAAGTTTTTAAATTTCGAATGACTTCATTGCAAATATCTATTATTTCCAAAAGCAATTTTGAAGTATTTGCCCTGGATATCTTAATACTAAATAGCTTATTTATTTGGCTAAGAGCTAATTGTCGCTTGTTTTCATACCGACTGCACAGTATATCCCAACAGTTCTTAAGATTGTCCACAGTAATTGCAAAACCCCGAATTAATTTGGCTGCATCCCCGCGAACAGAAGCCTGCAGATATTGCAATTTTTCAAGATCACTTATTGATTTGTTATCTAGAATCGAAGACTTAAATAACTCTTTGAATGAAATCCAGTTCTCGCAATTTCCATAAAAATGCGGAACTTCAAGTTTTGGTAAATTAACTACTGAAGATTTTACATGAATACTATTTTTTACTTCCTCAAACTCAGATTTTTGTTCAAGGTCAACAACCCAATTGAATAACATATCTTTATATTTCATATAAATGTCAAATGATTCATCACTTTCATGCGTTGACAATTCACCGAATATTTCAGTTAATCTATTTTCGTATTGCAACACTTGGGTTTTTAAAACACGTATGCGTGATTTATTATCATCGCATTTATTTATTCTACTTTCAAAAACTTTTAATTCTTTTATAATTAAATCAAATTTACCACTATTTTTCGACTGTTTTGGAGCCATGATTTATGAATGAAATTTTAAAATTCTACACAAAATACACAACTATACCAATAATAACAAATGCCGACACAATGCAAATACACAACTATCAAAAAATATTTATACAAAATAGAACAAAAGAATAAGTCTAGAATCAAATAATAAATAATATCAATCAGAATGTATAAGAATACTTCAAGAATTCGTATCAGAATAAATGCACTAGAATAAGAATATCGAGTATGAAACGAATAATATTAATCAGAATGTATAAGAATACTTCAAGAATTCGTATCAGAATAAATGCACTAGAATAAGAATATCGAGTATGAAACGAATAATTAAAATAACAAAGACTAATCACATCAATAACTCTCCGGCTCGACGGACCACATGTTATGAATGAGAATGAGACTTTAGATTTTGAGTTTGATGTAGAATGCAATTATCAATTGTATAACGAACGGATTTTCACTTACCGCCATTTTCCATGCTAGGCGTAGGAACACTGTGGAAGTATTTCGAAATAAAAAGCTGTATAGAATATATATATAACTGAAGAGTATTAATCATTCACTTCAATGATTTCACAAGTCGACTTTTCAAGTATATATTTACTTCACACACACACTCATGCCTTTACATGTACGATAAAAGAAAAAACATGTCACTAAACCATAATCACAATGGCGACCAGTACAACCGAATCATCCGAATGGAATGTCGTTTTCCCCCGAAATCACTCCGGATACTAGAAACCAAGTCCAGTTCGTGGCGCCATCTCTGGACGGCGAAAGGAGTCAACTATTCTTAACACATGTTTTGGAATTCCTATTAAACACGATTGTAAATATTGCAATTTTTGTTTATCATTTAAACCACAATTTTCAATTATTTCTTTGAATTGCTCTTTAAAAATAAACCATGTTTCTATGTCCCCATTAAACTGTGGAAGCGATAATTCTGGTAATCTAAAGCACGGTTTGATAACATTAGACACAGCATTTGAACCCGCGTCTCATTATTATTTTTACTATATTTTAAATTCAAAGATTTAAGTCTTACCTCGAGTTTCTCAATGTGTTCATTGCAGGTGGTAATTTTTCCATCCAAATTTTTAAATTCTATATCTGGTAAAGTGAAAATTTCTTCTTTAACTGATTCATATTTTGCATTAAGTCTATCAAATTGACTTAATTTGAAAGATAACACTTCTTTGTCATCTTCAACGAAAGTGTCCACAAATGCGATAAATCCACTCAACTGTTTTTCGATGTCGGTGAACTTCCTTTCGAGAATTTTAACGCCTTTCGCCATGAAGCATTCAAAGTAGTGAAACCAACGAAAAGATTTTTTAAATATCTTCTAAATCCACAGGTTCTGGAGATTTAATAATACACCGCAAGGCGGATCATTTTTTATGTACAAACTTTGCACATACGTCGGAGGCTCAGAAATAATTTTGAAATACGAAATAACGATTCAACGAATTTTTACCAATGCATTACGACACCTTTATTCAAACTCGAACGAACAACTACTACACAGAGAGAAGAAACAAAAACAAAGTACGCAAAAAGGGGGTTGTTCCATTTCTCCGTACAAGAGGGGTGAGGTGAGAAGGGATGACGCAATAGTCCGTAACATTCACATTTAAGCCGTATAATTTTTATATGCTTTGAGAGCTCATATAGCAAGGCTTGTGTGTGAAAAATTCCAATTAATTCTACGCAGTAGTTTTTGCTTGGTGCCCTTTTAAATATGGAGAGCGATAAGCAGCATTTTCGACATATCTTACTGTTTTACTACAGAATGGGTAAAAATGCTGTTCAAGCCAGAAAGAAATTGACCGATGTGTATGAAGAAGGTGTGTTGACAGTACGCCAGTGCCAGAACTGGTTCGCTAAATTTTGATCCGGCAATTTTGATGTCGAAGATGCACCACGTTCGGGAAGGCCGGTTGAAGCTGATAAAGACGCGATAAAGGCATTAGTTGATGCGAACCGGCGAATAACAACACGTGAGATCGGATTGAGGTTAAATTTATCAAATTTAACAGTTTATGACCACTTGAAAGGCCTGGGATTATCCTCGGCTTATGGGTTCCCCATGTTCTCACAGAGAGAAATCTGTGTCGCCGCATTGACGTCTGCGATTCGCTTCTCAAATGTCACGAAAATGATCCGTTTTTGAACCGCATCATCACTGGGGACGAAAAATGGGTTGTATACAGCAACGTCAAACGCAAGAGGTCATGGAGCAAAAAAGATTAACCGGCTCAAACCATTTCCAAAGCTGATATTCACCAAAAAAGGTGATGCTGTCTGTTTAGTGGGATTTTAAAGGAATCTTTTTTTTTTTTTGAGCATTTACCGGATAACACAACGATTAATTTGGAAGTTTACTGTCATCAGCTGGACAAACTGAATGATGCACTTCAACAGAAAAGGTCAGAAGGAAAGGTGTAGTGTTTCACCCAGACAACGCGAGACCTCACACAAGTTTGGTCCCTCGCCAAAAGTTTTTACAGCTTGAATGGGATACAATGCCACACCCACCATATTCTCCAGACCTGGCATCATCGGATTATTATTTGTTCCGGTCACTCCAAAGTTTTTTAGACGGTAAAGCCTTCACCTCAAATGAGGAGGTCAAAAACCACCTCGATCAGTTTTTTGCCAGCAAAGACCAAAAATTTTATGAGCGTGGAATTATGCTACTACCAGAAAGATGACAAAAGGTGTTGGACCAGAACGGCCAATATATAATTTAATAAAGTATTTGTTTATTATACGAAAACTGTCTCATTTCCACAAAAAAAAAAAACGAAATTACTTTCCGAACAACCCAATAAAATTTGAATTAATAAAAATGAAAAAATGACCTTTTTCTTATCTTTCATTTCTTAATAATTTCCAGTGTTTTCCTCTTTTTTTTAACACGCTAGAAGCGATTTGAGAATTTAGCTTTAGAACACCTAAACTTATTTCTTTTTTAACACGCTTTTATAAGTTTCACTTGCATGTAACGGAATCTTTGAACTCGATTTTTACCCATTTTAAAAGGTCAGATTAATTCGAAGTTTTACACACTTATCAAGTATAGATGACAATAGAATAAATTCATAATTTAGTTCCATTGTCCTGATCAAGATCATCAGGATTAACTATTTCCAGATTTGACGACTAATTCCAGGTATAATTTCCAGATATGGCAATCAACAGATAAGTTACAACACTAAAAGCGAAAATGCTCGTGGTTAATACAAATACAACAAAAAAAATGTGTTCTTTACGTGAGAAAAGGGAGGCTGTGTGTCAGCAATTTCTTATCATAATTGCAATATTTGTTTGGTTTTTCTGAAAATGGAAATAAAAAAAAGACCCGTGAATGTTAAAAAAAATTATTTTTTAACTGCTAAACACATACTATCTGTTTTTCCAAATTCTCTTTCTTTTTCCCTCTTTTCTTGACATCGATCATCCCAAGTTTTTACCATAATGACATTAATTTTCTTGTTAATCTTATTATTCTTATATTAAGAATTATTTTTTACTTTTTAGTTCGATCAAACATGAAAGCGTGTTTTTAGTTTTTTTTTAAACTATAATTTAATTTATATAAGTTCCAAAAAAAAAAAAAATTTCATACTTTATTATAATTTATGTTTATATCAATAGTAATCTCATACTTCTCCAATTTTGGTGGAAGAAAATCTTATTTAACGTTGTTTAATTAATTGAAATGAAATTTATCTTCGTAGAGAGATATATAAATTGGCCAAAAGTGCAAAAAGAAATAAAATTTTAATGGTATTGGTCAGGAATTTTAAAAATAGAGCAAAGAGGAGATAAATTAGGTTAATTTTCTATTTCAATATCAAAATAGTCCTGGTAATAGTTAGATTTAATTAAATTTGGCTTGTTCTCCTGATCTCTGTGGGAAGCTATTGATTACTTTCCAAAATCAATTTGTCGAGCAATCTTTGGAATATAGAATGAGCAATGTTAGAGGACTTACTAGCTTATCAAAATTCAAGAAAAAGGGATTTTCGAAAGATTCGGATGCGATTAAATGTATTCTTAATTCTATGAAAGTATTCTAAACCCAATGTTCTTCTTTAGTTTATCAAAAAAAAAATCAGGGGTTATTTAGATTACTAATGAAAACATATGAAGAGAAGCTAGGAACTCAACAAATTGTAATGAATATTTAAGTTTTGTATTGATTACAGTAATTTTTCTGAAGATGTTTTATTAAGTTATTACCATACGAAGAAAAATTAAGGGAAATATCATTTCACGTCTCGCCCAGCCAAAGCCTTTATTTTTTGAACGTATATATACTTCTTTCCAAAGTACGATCTTTTCTGTCGCTGCTATCCATAAAATTATTCCGAAGGCTTCGGAATGCAATAAAAGGACATTGACTGAGTGTTTACGAAGGATTTACTTATTTCGGAGGATATGCTTATTTTTTATTCCTTTTCTCCATCCCTGCCCCCAATACATTACATTCGCATGCCGACGTGGAAAACTATGGCATCGAGGAGCGAATTGTGTAACTTTTAATAGGTAGTTAAAGGGATTAATTATAAACCGTACAAATTATCAAGATAAGTGTTAATGCAAATCCATAAGGTCACTGGTATATAAAGGTCCATAAGGCCCTTTCCATCCATAAGGTCACTAGTATAGTGTTAATGCAAATTCATAAAGTCACACTTGTTCTTAACTTAGTATTGTTAAATTAATTATAAAATACATTGTACTCTCTGACTGATACATTTATAAGTGTATTATATCAGTGTAAATGTGTGTTTTAATTTTTTATGTCAGAATACATTTTGTTCGTGCTTACAGTAAATTAATAGTTTTTTAAAAATAATATTTTGCTTTCGACTTTTCAATATGCTCTCGCCGCTCTATGGTGGCGTGCTCCACAGTTGGAGAATCGTTGACCTTCAAAATACGACGCCGTGGCCAGCCCCCTACCACGTGATTTGGAATAAACCTTTTTTATGAAAGTGAAAGAAAGCAGCAACACACAAATGTGTTATCATAGTCAACCTACTGCAAATTTGTATCACGTTATAGGGTCAGTCCAAAAACTTTTAATTCCTAGCTCGTACATAAAATTATTTTCAAATTTGTTTTCACAAATATAATAACAAAACAGAAAAATAATTAGTTCAAAATAGATCGTAATGTAAAATTTATTTGCTCATTGAAAACATAACTTATATTTTTGCCTTTTTGCTATCGAAAGTATTTTTCTGGCTTTGTGGTATTTTTTTTTTTTTTTTTTTACTCTTATAATCACGCTTCTTCAGAAATATTATAATAAGACAATTTTTCCTATTTTGATTTCTCTCTAACTTTAAATATGCGAGCCCGTATATATATATGCAATATTTCTAAATAAAATATTTATTTATTGATTATTACAAACTAATACTAGACAATTTCAACAAAATGCAAGGAAAATAATTTACAAATGAAGAAAATTTTTATTAATGAAACAAACTTATTTTAAATACAGAAGTAACAGTAAAAGGATTAAATATACCATTTTACGCACAACTTATATATGCAATTATTTTCCTAAGGCTATTTTTCCTAAAAATATTTTAAGTATTTGAGTGAATTTTTATTAAGAAAAAAAATAAATTTACAATAAACCATTACTGTGTGTCACATATTCCGCCTTTGGAATTACATCGATGATTTTAAAGTTTTGTTTCGCTAAATTCTTATTCAAGAAATAATTTGTTTCTAAAAGCATTGTTTTTTGAGGGAAAAGAATATTTAGCGGCTATTATTCTATTTCATTAATAAATGCGAAATCAGATATTTCAATTCAGAAATTACATAAGTACCAAACATTTCTAAAAAAAAAATAAGGACTTTAAAGATTTCTGGAATTTTATAAATTCTTATTATTGCAGAAGCATGATTAATAAATTTGTTTACGGTAATGAAAGGTTTTGTGTGGGAGTTTAATACATTTTTCAATTTTTTCGTAGCAAAAATGTTTTTTATTGGATTATTTTGAGTGGACGGAACGCGCTTTTGCAACTTATTAATTCAAAATAATTTGTTTGACGGTGAAAATGATGCGCAGTATAAAAATTATTAATAAATGGTTGTGATAACTAATAATTATGCGCACTTACGTGTTATACCGTCGACCTATTTTGCCAAATCAAAAAAACTTTGCCAACCATCATTGTGCGAACAAAATTATACTGTGTTTTTTGGTGTGTGGGAACAATTTTCCACTATAGGCTGCATATTGCGACATTTGGCGAAGTCTTTTCGTTTAACGAATCGGTCGACGGTATAATATGTACCTAATTACCTGACGGTCAAAATGATGCTTTGTTGATTTACAATACGATTCCGTGGGCTAAATTCATAACGACCTCATAGTAAAAATAATCACGCATTCTCCATTGAATTATTCATAACCGGCATCCAAAACTAAAAAGTATTGATTCTTCAAAATTAAAAAAGAATATTTATAAATAAAATTAATTTTGTTTACCTATATCCGCTATTATTGTTGATAAATATATAATTTTAAAAAGATTTTCTGTAAAATGCAAAAGCTGGCAACAACTGAGTGAATGAACTAATTGGTTGGAAATACATGATTGCAGTTACCGTGTGATTATGACGTCACCTGAATTTAGATTATTATGCTAACAGCTAATTACGAAAACAGATACGTTGACATTAATGATGATTAGATCATATGCAGGTCTAACCAATCAAATTTACAATTTGCATTGTTTATGTTAAGTTGACATTTAATTCTGGAAAGAATATAAAATTTATGAGGGATACAATCAACACGCATACAGATGAAAAGATAATTATGATCTTAAATTGAAAATGATCTACATGAAAGCTAATTTGTCAAATAAGTTCGAATAAAATAATATACGTTGATGTTTTCTTAAAGAATTCATTCTGAGTATTATATCAATATCATACAAAGACCAAGTGGGAAAATAAACAACAAAAACGCATTGCTGATTATTTAATTAGCTCAAATGAAGTTTCATATTCTAATCGTGATTTCATTCAAGATTTGGCAATTGGTTGGATTCAAGATAAATTGAATTAAGTTTCGAAAATCGTCCACAATATGATGCCAAATGTAGGAGACATATGTATTAGTAAAAGTGTCAAGTTTATGTTCTCGACTTTAAATAACGGTTGATTTATACAATACAATTTATATGGTACATTAAATACGATGATTTAAAGCGACACGCCCATTGGAAACAACCCTTCTATAACTTCTATTGTATCGTTCAATTAAACCAAACATTAAACCAATTATGAAAAATGAGCTCTTATCCAATTAGATTTGCTAAGTATGCTGATGTAAGTGGTGTCGATTGATGAACGTCGCAGTTTAGTGAATGTAATTGGTTATTAAAACCTTTGGTGATAAGATAATGTAGAATATGATAGTCTTGTTATATGAATGTGAATTTAAAGTGATTAGAATCAGAATATTAATAACTAATCGTATGGATCTATACAAAAAGAAATGCCATTTATAAATTTCAACATTTCCAATTTAGCCAACTAAAAAAAAAAGTTGCAACAAGAGAAATGTTAGTAGTGTAGTGGTGCCTATCCGAGGATAGAAATCGCGACGTTCGGTCCTCGGGGACGTAACATAACCAGTAGACCAGCGTTTCTCAAAATGTGGGGTACCCCCACTGGGGGCGTGATAACCCTACGCGAGCATATGGAAAATAAAAGATTAAAAAATTAATTTACTGAAATGAAGTAAAACTTTCTGACATAGTAAGAAGGCACACATTTACATTGATTTAATTCATACATATAATCTGGTGGTATTACGTGATCGAAAATAAAAGCTTGAATACGTTTATTATCTATTTTTGATCCTATAACCAAATAAAAAAAAGCTTATTTTTTTATTATGTTTTCTTTTTAAACCTAATATATATTTTTTTTTCCCAGAGAAAACAAAGCCCAGACCCAGAATCAAAAAAATTCTAAGATAAAAAAAAATTCATAATGTTATTATTATTCAAATATTGTACATTAGCTGTAGGAAGAAAAATACTTAATTCACTTTTCACCCAGACAGTAGAATACACTTGCAGATCATCTGAATGATCTTCGAACTTGTGGTTTAATTGTGGTTTCATATCTTTATTAATGGAGTTCTTTCGGTGCATTTGAAAATCTTCTTTTCGACTCAAATGGTTCATGTTCATCGCTTTTCTCAAATTTACTTTCAATTTCATGATTAATATCCATTATTTCATCAGGTTCTTTCCTCGCTTGATCAGTTTTTTTTTCAGAAGTTTCAGCTCCAACCAATAGAAATCGCAAATGCCCATTCCTTTTTTTATATTCTGTTTATTTACGTTTATAAACCAGATAATGGGTCGTAATACACAGCAATCAAACAATTTAGTCGTTGAAAGGGGAAAAATGTAACCTGTTCATAGAATATATTTTTAAACAAAAGTGGTCGCGCGGGGAACTCAGTCACCCCAAGTACCTTAAGATTCTAAAAAAAGAAAAAGAAAGAAAACGCTTTTGCCACACTTGCAAAAAAGGAGGGAGATGTATGAAAAAACATTTTAGTTCCCATGAAGACTTTTATATAGGAGGATTTCCCAGAATTAAAGATTTCGTGATTCTGGGGTGTGATCTGTGCCCACGTGACCTATCCCATGTTTTGCTTTTAAGAAGCTTGCATAAGTGAGAAAAGTACAAAAGTAACAGATGTAACCGCTGTTACCATAAAAATTCTAAACTGTCTCTAGCAACAGAAGCGCCCTCTAGAAACAACCCTATTTCAGTACAACCCAAACAAAAAACGGATGCGGTCTTTATGAATATCTCTGTTTTTTTTTGCCTCTAAATGTTTTTTGCCTCTTACTGTTTCTTTTTTACCAATGACCATGACAGTATCCTCCTATATGACAGTATTCAGAGGAACTAAAATGTATTAGTCCCAAAGTTCCCTCTTTTTTGCAGTGGCAAACATTTGTTTACAATCTTAAGGTTCTTGTTTTGACCGAGTTCCCCGCGAAACAACTTTTGTTCCGAAATATTTTCTATGAACATGATAAATTTTCCCCATACGATAAATGAAAATGAGCAGAATATAAAAAAAAAAAGAAATGGGCATTTGTGATATCTATTGAAGGAAGTTGAAATGGATCAAGCAAAGGAAGAACTTGTTTAAATAATGCATATTAATCGTGATAGCGAAAGTAAATTTTGAAAAAAGCGATGAACATGAAACGAAAGGAAAATTTTCAAATGCTTCCTAAAGATCTTCATCAAATAAAATATAAAGCCATAAGTGTACCACATGAAAAATTTCGCCCTTTCAAAAAGGCACAAGCAAGAAGTTAAGCATGGTACTTGTCGATCATCAAAAGACATTAAAAATACAATCACTTGAAGAAAATATGAGAGTTTTTCCTGCAAATAACATTCCTATTATGTTAGCGAAAAGTGTGTGTGATTTGCGTCCTAAATTAAGTTCTCGCACATTTAAAACATTTTACTTCAGTTTTATTGGGTTTTTTCTCAAGTTATCAAAGAAAAATTGAAAAGTCCTTGAAAGTAGGTAAGCATACTTTCTCTTAGTTAAATTATTCACTAGAATTGTGATTTTTATCGTGTATAATAAAAATAATTATAAAAAAATGATTGGGGTGACTCAGTCACCCCGCGTAACCATTAACGTTCGTATCGAGTGCGGGTCTGCTCCCGGATTAAATAATTTTGAAGTCTTCTCGTTTTAAATATTAAAAAATAACACGATTATTATTGTAGTTTTACATTTATTTTCATTATTTAACATTAATTCTAAATGCTGATTCTGCGAGTCTTAAAATTATAGAGTTGATTTTGAAGAAGAGTTGCAGTCCATATAGACTGCAACTCTGACAAAATTGTCTCCAAGCATGGTTTCTACGATCTTAATTGCTGCTGGCAAAATGAGCTCTCTTCGCCAATAGTGTGAGGCATTTTACATCTGGCTATTTTGTATGATAATATGTAAGATGTAAGTAAAGCTTTTTCATTCACAGACAACGTTTTTTTTTTAAATGCTTTTTGTTTTTCATATGATTTTAATTCAAAGAACTCTCGAGTCTTGTTAATATACTCACCATGAAGCGTTTCCAAAGGTCTCATACTGTCTGCTACCAATATATTTTTGAACAAATAACTACTGGGACTTTTTTACTCCGTTTACTTTAGTAGTGTTAAATCGAAAATTTAAATGTTCTTCAGAATACTTACTTGATTTAATTTTCGGAACTATGCTCGTCTGTGTACTTGCTGATGCTTTATTATCGTCGAATGTTTGCTTACGACTTAAAAATGTATTCCATGTTTCTGTTAATCTACTGCCGTAAATACTTAATACTGTGAATTACAACTAAAGCGTAAATTATAAAATGTACATTTAAGGTAGATTCGGTAGCTATAAAAGTATCGACTTGATCAAGACTAACTGGAATTCTATGAGATACAGCATTTTTTCATGTTTTGCCCAGACGTCCGATAAGTTTCCCAAACTCATGCAGATGTTCGCGAGAATGCTAGATGTTCTGGATAAGATAGAGAACAACATAGACCATAGACTATTTTTCTAATGACATATCTACTCTTAGAAATGGATGATGGATGAAATATATCTTTAATTAAATATCATTTTGCAATATGCTCCAATTTAAAAAATAGCGAAAGGAAAAAAAATAACATAATAATTATCCTATTACTTAACAGTAATTTGCTTAAAATATATGTTATTTAAAAGTATAAATACAAAATTTAATACTTATCTTGTTAATTTGTAAGGTATATAATTAAGTTCGTATTGTAGCTTTAGCGCCAAATGCATTATTTTTGAGAATTCAATACATTATTATTGTATAAGGGGGGGGGCAATAAAAATTCTGATTGAAAATTGGGTAGCCAAAAGGGAAAGTTTGAGAAGCACTGCTTTATGTCAAGGGATATCTTTAAATGATACAAAATTAATATGTAACAAAACTGTAAGTATCTATATTTATGACCTCTATTCCTAATTCTGCATGCATTATCGCCGAAATCGAACTGTTTCAAAAATGTCCTAGTATTCGACACGCTGAATCACATTGGTATATTGATTCGGCAAGCCACAGCTAAAGGGTTGCCGACCTCTGCTATACACTTTATACATAAAGCACAGCATATAGCGAGAACTGAGATTAAATGGATTTAATTTAAGATGTTTTCAGATTTTGTATAACATCATAGAACGAAAGTTAACAAAAGCTGATTTAAATAAAGTATTTTTA
>BMAO01005484.1:0-31589 GCA_019973975.1 Trichonephila clavata
TTTTACTTCGAAGTATTGAGTGTGTCAAAACGTATTGTTTTAGTTCAAAATATCAAGAGTTTTTCTAGGGGCTGAGCGTATACTTCGAACTAGCGGGAGGTTCGTATTATCGAAGGTTTGAATTAGCGAGAGTCGACTATATATATATATATATATATATATATCTTGCTAAAATTTGCAATTGTTAATAAAATACTTTCTATTCATCCATTCAAAGTAGGAATTGACTTAAAAAAATTTTTATATTACTTGTTTAAACTTTAATTTTCTTTTTTTATTTTATTTTTGTACCTTAACTTTTGTAATTTCATACAATCCCAATAAAAGAGAATCTACCTTATAATGATTCCTGTGCTGGTTACACTGGTTCTACACCTAAATTAGCCATGTATCCACATGAGATTACAATGGGATATTGCCCTATACATAGTATGTACCCAATAGTAGTTACATGGTAAGCAAAGAGTTAAAGCTTCGGGAAGAAACGGGCACAGTCATTGTATGTTCCAGGCTGTAGTCTGATTATCACTAAAACCCCGCAGAGTAGAGAAGCTGATGCACATGAAATCTGTCCAGACTCGAAGAGGGATACGGTGTAGGGTAAAATTTGGAAAAGTTCAGTCCCTACTCTAGTATCATCCTCATCACCTGACCAAGACTTAAAATTAAAAGTTAGTCGTCAAAAGCCCTCGTGTGTCTTCGTTGGATGACGTTAATAAGCAATAATTGAATCAATCGGATAGCAATGTAGCTGGCGAGTGAGGGAGATTTACATTAGTGTCACACACAGCAGAACGATGGATGTTGGTGACGGACCTCGTAATTTTGAACCTCGGTCGAGTGACAAGGATGGCTCCTCAGCTGGCACCCCCTCTCCAAACTACCACACCACTCCAAAAAACCACAGGAATTTGAGTTCGACAAATTTAATGTACAGCAATTGTAGGTCTTCAGTGATACCAGGACTCAAACCTGAGAAACTGTGACCATAGCCATTTGGCTACCGTTGTCCTCCCGTTGTAGCTGATTGTATTCTCTCGTGGGTTTTTTTTAAGTGTAACATCTTTCCTCTCGGTTGCTAGATATTTGTGGTAGTGATTTCCTGAAAAGGGATGGAAATGTGTAACAGGAAACCGGGGAAGCGCGCGCGGTGACGACAATTGACTTGGCCTTTCACCACCACCCCTTCATTGTTTCTTTACTAATGATGGCATGCTTTGGGGAATGCACTAAAATATCAATCACCATATTAATCCTATGGTGTCATGTTTTTGATGATATGGGGTTGATATTTCGGGGATCGATAGTGCTACCTGTTTGGTTAGGAGGAGCAAGGACTCGATCCCCCCCAGGTGCCTCCCCCCCCTTCCTGGACAGTATTTTGCCAATAGCTCGACATCTAAGTCTTTCAGTCTGCTCGGACATAGCTCATTCGATCCCTCTGCCTCCATTGTATATTCTCACCAAATTTCTTGTTCATAGGGACATTCCTTGTATTTTATTTCAACGTTTTTAACTTTTTTAAAACTGTAATATCTTGAAATGTATTTGAGACTCTGCTTTGAGATTTAAACCACAGGTTCCCCTCAGCTAGACCCATCCATTTATCCACTAGCCCTCTTTTGGTAGACCTAGGGAGAGTTCCAGCACTAAAATGTCCTGTTCCCATGTTATTCCTATAGGGTTGGGTAAATATTCCCCCTCCCCTTTTAGAATTGAGCTATGGTCTGGATATTTGGAGGTTCGATAGTTTTACATATCGCGAGACATATGAGAAATCAACCTCCTCATGTGCTTCCTCCCCTCTACAGGGCTATTTCCTTTATATCTCGAATCCTAGGTCACCTTGGTTATTCGTACTTGCCTGGTTCGATAGATATCCCTATGGAGCTTTCTGCACGTATAATTGTATTGCAATAATCCTATTTACCCCCCCCCAATTCACGTTTTTAAAGTATTTAAATTTTTTAAAATCGCCATCTTTCCGAGGATTTTTGAGTCACTGCTTTGAAACTCGAACCATAGGTTCTCCTCGTCAAGCTACATCTTTTTTTTTGTCTAATTTTTTCTATGGTAATGAGCCATAAAGGGGCTTCGTCGCTAAAATTAAAAACCCCATGTTATAATCCTAAGGTGTTTGAAGATTTGGTGACGTCACGAGCTGTGAGATGGGATGAGGATACTTGGGGAATCTCCCCATCTTCGTTGCTGGATGTCCCACTACTATTTTATTTAACTATTTTAAATTTTTTAAAATCGCAATAATTCTGGAGTTTTTTGACGTCACACTCGGAATATTCACGGCCCATCCATGTGACCCATCTGACAAGGTCCTCAGCTAGCTACAACAACGTAGTTACCATAAGTCTCCGCTCTTCCCCAAACTGAACAAGAATAATCTTTTTTGATTAAAAAAATGCATTACTCTTTCTCTCTCTCTCCTTGTGTTAATTAAATAAAGTTTTCATTAAGGATATAATTATTCGACAGAAAATTATTTCCAATCGTACCCGATACAATTTTTCAGAATTTAAGTTACTATTGTGTATTTACCAAGATTACATGTCAGATGCGACTACTGTAAGGCTAGTTATTTTTTTACTGTCAATTGGATTTCAAATGCTTGCACTGTAACTTGAAAATTTATATGATAAGAAAGCATATGTGTTACATTTAACGAACGTCCCTGATTGAGTGAATGGGTAAATGCATATTTACATCACACTAAAAGTTTACACAAGGGCTGTTGGCAACAGACTTCGTAATTTTGAAACATGCTCAAGTCTGGGGTACGGCACCTGAGCTGGCATCCCTCTCTCCAAATTTCTACACCACACCAACAGGAGGACGTTTGAGCCTTGACATATCTAACGGTCATCGGCGGGTCTTCAGCGATGCTAGGCTCGAGCTCATTACACATCGGGCACTAGTCCGTTACCTTGACCAGTAGGTTACGGCGGTTCTCGTTCATAATCGAATAATAAACATTAGCTATCTGTAGAACTATACTTTCTAAGTAAGGTTCGTTTTTTTAAGCTTGCTTTAAAATTTTCTTTAGTATGTGATAGGCTTGTATTTAAAGATTCGCATACGACTTCCAGCAATTTTGGATCAATCGATTTTTAATTAAAAATATCTTTTTTTATCCAATGGGCTGCGGATTGGTATTTTTTACCATTGCAGACCCAGTACATCCCCAAGAGCTGGTATCACTCTTTAGTGCGGCGCCGCATAGGCGGATACCAATCGCCGCAGGTAATTTTGACGCCCAATTTCCTCCACAGAGGGAGGCACCTGAGCTCTGACGATGTGAACTTGTACCAGGATTTAATTTTGCCGAGAGCGCCCAAGCCAAACAGACACTCTAGGGATCTTTTACATGCCGTATAATCATACGACATGGCCGCTGTCGATTTTCTGCATCACGAAAATCCACCGACTTGAACCGGGGTCGAACACGCAACCTTGGGTGCAGAAGGCCAGCGACAAACCAACAACGCTACCCAGCCGGCGTAATTAAAAATATCTAGTTCGATAGATTTTAATCAACACAATCGCACGTATAATGAAGTAAATTTTCATTTGAGAGAGCTGTTCCTTTATTTTCACTCTTGAATCTTGGATAATTTTTTAGGCACCCAAAAGGTGTCGAGCAAAGAGAGTGTGACGATTAATAATTGTGCCAAAACAAGACTATAGCTCATTTCTTGTCGGTATTTCGCGGCGTTTTGCCAAACAAGCGTCTTCAAACAAGATAGACGAGCTTCATACTTTATATAAAAAAAGTGGGAAATTGCTGTTTGTAACCTGCCATTCTGAAACTCTAAGCTTCCGCTGATGCGACACATTTTCGCTTTTGAAATCGTCTCTTTCCGCATCGAAGCGTTCGACTAAGTAGGCCGGCAAATGAATCGTCGTTTGAGTTTCTCTTTGGTATTTGGCAACATGTTTCGAAGATCCGATCGAGCAGGAATGTTTTAATTAGGAGGAAAAGAATGTTTTAATTAGATGGGACAAAACTGTGGCCTCCCCCTCTCGGAGTTTTTGGCATTATGCGACCCTCTGATAGAATCAAATCAAGATGAATATCCAACAGATGTTCCCCGTGTATTTTGGATGTAAACAAAGGAGAGGAAAAATTCTATTTTTGATTTTAGGCTCCCGATTTTTTTTTAAAAAAAGATGAATTACTTGTATATTCGTGTGATTGAAAATCGTCATCAATTGTGCTGTCTTTTATTAACTGAAGTAAATCTGTTTTACTGATGAATGTCGTGTGAAAATTGTTGCTAAAAATTACTTTGCGTAAGGCGATCACACTCTACGAAGTTAAACCTCGAATTATCATTTCGAAATTGAACCACTGGTTAATTTATTGTAAATTCATCGTACATTTAAAGCTAAAACAATATTTAAAAAGAAAACCGTATATACTCGAATCTAAGCCGTCATTGGTTATAATTTACATCCTCAATTCTCAAAATGTTTTTGTGAAAAAATGTTGTCATCGATTCTAAGCCGCGCCCTCAATTCTCTATACACGTTTTTGAGAAAAAAATATTAAAAAAATTGTGTAAAAGGTTCGTCAATATCTATTATTTAAGGGTATCTTCGGCTAATGTTAAAGAATAGAACCCCATTTCGGAATATTTTTTTAGATATTAAAGTAATTAAACATTAATATATTATATTCAGGCTTCACCAGGGGCTTAACAGAGAATATTAGTTGCCCCCCCGCAAAGTCAAAGCTTGTCTTTAATATATAATAAATTGGTTAAATACGTAATTGGTGTTAGTCAGTCTGTGGGTCCCCCTAGAGTCCTACCCCCCCCCCCCCCCGCAATGCGTGAGTTGCAAGGGTGTACGTTATGCCACTGGGTTTCTCGTAAAATACTGCGAAAACAGCCTTAAGAAATTTAAAAAATGTTGTAATGAAAAATTATAAGATGTTAATAACTCTTATTTATTTTATGAGCGTTAAAAACTTTCAAATCCATACATAAACGTATGATTACTCTAACTGCGAGTATCATGCTTCAAAAAAGATTCGTCACTCCCATTGGCACAGCTGACTTCAGAATTGGTGCCTGTGTCGCCATTTTCCCACACGAAAGAATGAGGTAAATACGTACTTGCCGTTAGTCTGGCCTTGGGTCCCCCAAAGTCCCCCCCCCCCGCCTCGAGGGGAGTGTACGTTAAGCCACTGCAATGTACATATATACAATTCAAGACGCTCTGTTCATTTGCTATTAAGTCTCTCTCTACAATGCACGTTCAGTTGCTTTCTCTCAATGAGTCAGCAGCCCGCGCTTGATTAAAGACGAAACTTTCAATGACAGTGACACTTTCAATAATTTGATAGATTATGGAGATGGACAAATCTGGGTTCTTTGAGAGCGGAGTGAGTGAATATTAACGTCACATGTTCAGCTACAGGAGGGCTTTTGGCGACGGACCTCGTAATTTTGAACCATGGTCAAGTGACGAGTACGACCCCTGAGCTGGCACCCCCTTTCCAAACTACCACACCACACCAATAGAAGGATGTTTGAGCTCTCGACAGATTTAACGTGCATCGTTCCCCTACACGTCGGGTCTTTAGTGGTACTGCGCTCAAACTAATGACATGCCTACCATGATCCGATACCTTGACTACTTGGCTACTGCGGCCTCGAAATATATTGCAGAGATGTATTTGATGTATATAATGTATTGCAAAGATACACCTTTCTAACAAGTTAGGAAAGCATTTTCTTAATGTATCCGACTACTTGCGACAACTTTTTTTTATAAAAAAGATGGAGATATAGGGATTTTTTTGTGGTTTTTAGATTTGTTTAATACATTTCAAGAAAAATATGCTAAAATTAAAAAGAGAAAAAGAAACTATTATTACTAAAATGGGAAAAAGTTGGTAAAAATTTACAAAAAAAAAAATAACATAAACGCAGCCCATTCTGTACCAAAAGTTTATGAACAAATTTTCAATTTTTAAATTCTCATGTATTGATTCATTTTTAAAATGACCTTCAGGATCAAAGATATTTTAATTTTTACAAAAACTAGAGCACTTTATCTTAGTAATTATATGAAATTGTTTTAAAAAACAGTGATTATATATTTACATAAAGGACTGTAAATTTTGTAATAAAAAAAAAACAGTATTGATAAATCTAAAGGATAAAACACTTCTACTATTATACAGAACGTCCACAAAAAATTTCGGTTAATTATTTTCAAAATTTTTTTAACAATCGCTTCCCCCGTTTGAGCACTTAAAAAAAAACACCTTAAGAGTAAAACGCGTTTTAAAGTATGACATCTTTCTTAAAGTAATGGCATCTACTTTTACTCAAACACTTGTAGTTTTTGTTCTAGTGAACGGAAAATGATAAACTTGGTATTTTTATAAAGCTAATAAAATGGCCTATAAAATAAAATCATTAAAAAATTTGTCAATTTTTGGCAAAATTCACAATTTTAGGGTAGTCGGATACAATGGGGCACACAAAGGGGTGTCCTAGAGGTTTGGACCCCCTCAAAGCTCTTGAGTTTTTTCCAATTGTTGTTAATCCTATATATATACAACGTAAAATTTAATTAAGTACTTGTAATTAACAATTTATTTTATTAGTTAATGCTAATTATTAATTCAATAATTCATTATTTACTGTTTTTCGAGAACAAAATCGACAAAATCAGAAGAATCAATAGAAGTTGTCTTGAGGTATGACACGAGTTGGGGGACTTTCGACCATGGACCCCCCCCCCTCCCTTCCTTGAAAAAATTTTGTGTGTGCTACTCTGGTGGGATACCTTAAAATATATACCCATTTCGAAAGGAGTATGAAATTTCAAAAAAAGCTTCGATCACATATTTCTGGTTATCATAACATTTAAAAGCAACTGACAAACCGACCTTCATCGGAAAAACTTATATCTTACTTTATGGTACTAAATCAATTGAAATTGTATCTTCAAATGACGAAAGAGCGATTTTGAACTTATTATTCATCACAGGAGGATGAGCGCTTTGGATTACGCAGTGAATTATGTATGTGCATTTTGAAAACTTCTCCTTGTACACAATGAGAAATTAAACGTTTTTAAAATGTTTCCATGTGTAATTTAATTATTTATTCTGTTATGGAAGTACTTTCTCACATAAATTTTGTAAATAAATGGCGTATTTTTCTAAATGCGACTTTTTTTTTTGCAGTCCATCTCCGCCGAATAAAAAAAAATTTCTGTAGTATTTCGACGAATTTGTTTGTTATGTGTAAGGATTTATGAAGTCTTAGAATATTTTATGTGCAGTTTTTCTTATGGGGTTCCTCTCTACCGCACAAAACGGGTTTTACTGTATACAGTTAAAGAAAGAATAATTTATTTCTGAATCCAATCTTATATGAGTATCTGGCTTTTTAAACACACTTTAGACCAGTGTTTCTCAACCCAATTAACTCTAAGGATCGGTAAACTATGTAGTGTTTATCACAGACTGGCAGTGACCGTGGTAGCCAAGTGGTCAAGGTATCGGATTATGGCTGGCGAGTCATGAGTTCAAGCCCAGTACTACTAAAGACCCGCCATGTAGAGGAGCGATGCACGTTAAATTTGTCGAGAGCTCAAACGTCCTCCCGTTGGTGTGGTAGTTAGAAGAGGGGCTGTCAGCTGAGGTGTCGTCCGCGTCACTTGACCATGGATCAAAATTACGCGGTCCTTCGCCCTCCTGTAACTGAACAGTGTGACGTTAATATTCACTCACTCACGGACTGGTAAGATTATTACTTTGAACCAGTGGCATTATCTTTATAGATACGAAATTGTGGAGCTCAAAAAAATTTTGACAAGTTTATTTCTCCTCATTTACGTATTCTCTGCAATGAATGATATATTAGAAGTAAAATTATATTTAAATTTAAATTAAACTTAAAGATATTTTTAACACAAATACTAATTTTAATATAATGAAATATTGAAACAGCGAAAATCAGACTATGTAGGTAGCAAAAGAATATAAGTGTGTGTTTAAAAAACAAATTCTCTCCTGTCTTTTGATACCTTCGATGCGTTTCTGCGTTCAGTGGTTCTTGAGAAGATAGCCTCCCATAGATAGATAGATAGATAGATAAATTCATTTACTTATTCTTGGATTTTAATAGTGAAGATAATATTCTGAATCAGAAATACTAGGCAGGTATGTGCGACTTGGCACTGGTCCCCATGGACGGGCAAATATTTTTCTCGAACCGGTGGTTGAGAATCACTTATCTAGACTATTTAATATAATCTAATTAAAATCATTTAATACTTGAAATGAACGGAATTCATTCAAGTGTTTGAGGATGGCGACATCATTATAAAATTTTAGAAATGTTATTCAAATATCTTATATAAATATCTTAATGGCTAGCATTCAAAAGCAGTGGAATCTTAACGACGAGGAATCTCAAGTCCTCTTACTAATAATAATAGAGATTCACTTAAATAAGGCTTGAAGCCTTGAATTCCGGCCAAGTGAGTTCCAAATCGAACATAAATCCACGAGTTTTAATCTAAGAAGTATAGTAACAAAAATTCGAAGACTCGCTTTACAATTACAAAAGTTCAACATCTTCATTTACGATTATAACCTTAACATCCATTAAGATCTAACTTCATAACTCTAAATAGCAAACCTGAACTGCATGTATTTCGATTCCTTTACGAGGCGAGATTCTCAAATATATATAAATCTAACAATTTGTAAAATAGATTTTCTTAGAGGTTAGTTTGAAAACGCATTGGGAATCCGCAATATAGTGTAATAAAATATGTTATTTCACATGATAGAAAAAAAAATATTGTATTGATTTTTGAAAAAAAAAATTATTCTATCTGATAAATAGTTCAGATTCTTTATTAATAAGAAAAAATAAACTTTCGTCAATACTAACTTCATGGAATTTTGTTTTGGGGGTTTTCTCTAATATGAGCTTTTTTTGGTGATAAAATGGATAAAACTACAGTGAAATACTTTTAACTCGAAAACGCTTACGACGAAATATCGGTTAACACAAAATAATACAACGGTCCCTACAGAATACTATGTATTTTCATTCAGTGTTTTTATTTTAAAGTGGAAAGAAAATGGCTTGAGACTCGAAAAGATTTCCCTTCTGAAAACGAACATAACACGGAAACCACCAGCTGGGTTGCACTGTCCCACTATATCATCGGAAGAATTCATTGAAGTAGATGATGATAATGTGTGTACAGAACCAATTATGGCAGAGAAAAACATTTAGGAATTTGTTCAAAGCTCAAAAAAATATCATTGAGGTACATTCCAACGAAGAGAATTAAATGAATAAGATAACTCCTGCTTACACGTCATCCAAATTGAGAAACATCATGAAACGTATGCACAGTTATTTAGATGCACATTTCAATGGTGAAATGAATAATAAAAGGGATGGTATCGAATAATTTGAGACTGAAAAAGACAATGTAAAGAAAAATATCAGATTTTCTAAAAACTCAATAAATGTTTTTTTTTCCAAAGAACTTGAAAATTTTGAATTAAATTTCTTGAAGTTCTTGTGAATGTTTTTGTTTCGTTGATTTTTATTGAATTCATTCATACATACATATATATCTATGTAAATAGAATAAACTTTATTTTCTTAATTTTATTGATATATATATTTCTTTGCTAATCCTTTAACATGAAAAAATATTTCAGTCCCTTCACTTTCGTGTTTTAAGAGACTTTCACTGTTATTGAGTTGCATTTGTTTTAATAACTTAGTTCTATATGCTGTAATCTAAGATGTTTGTTAAGAGTTGTCACGTGACTTTAATTTAATTTAATTTTTTTAGCATAACATTTTATAAAATTTGTTTATTCA
The DNA here is from genome assembly GCA_019973975.1 of Trichonephila clavata. Classification (NCBI taxonomy): domain Eukaryota; kingdom Metazoa; phylum Arthropoda; class Arachnida; order Araneae; family Nephilidae; genus Trichonephila; species Trichonephila clavata. The sequence goes on from BMAO01005484.1 coordinate 9,894, forward strand.
TTTTATGTTAAATCGTTTGGCAGCGACATTACATTTTGTGACCGCGAAAAATATCTTATTGGATATATTCGACTATTAAAAGGATTTTGTAGTCAGATGTTGTTATAAAAATATTATTCTAGCGCCACAGGACTGCTATTTTGTTGATTTATTCTTGACATTGTTTATTAAATAAACTCTAAATAAAACTTACAGAGGTAGTTGGCAAAAAAATGTTGATCCTCCAGTGAATATTTCATATACTTTGAAACGAACCTAATTCCCTTCTACCCTGTGACCCTGCTAAAGGTGTGGAAGGAAATAAAGGATCATTCGACATGATAAATTCCAATTATTTTATTTACCCTTATAATCGACTCAAACACAAATAACACTATAAATAGGATAATTCAGTCAAGCAACAAAGGGAAGAGTCGAGAGTCGCGATTGGGGAGAATACACTAAGTAACTTCTTTTTATATTAAGGTTTTTCCCTAATATTACTTTACACAGCAGATATGTACTTAATGTCCACTTAGCAACTTTAACACTTTAAATAACTATGTAATATGAAGTTGACAGTACCTGACTTTAGGCAGTCTTCTAATCAGTTGAAATTAACTTTCTCTTCCTGGCTATAATATTTTACAAGGTGATCTTTACCCCTTGAATCTTTCTTGTCACCTGTAGTTAACTAAACTTCTAACTTTTCATTCACTCTTCTCTTCACTTCTAATTCACTAACTCCTTTAACTTGCGAAGTAGGAATATATATAATAAATTTAATTTGCATATCACGTTTCCTTCTTTAGGAGAAGATTGGTAATTTTTTCTGCCCCAAAAGAATACCCAAGAGGACTGTTAATAGAAGGTCGCATATAGATCCGTCACAACTTAATCATCGGAACTGTGAAAGAGAGAGAGAGAGAGAGAGAGTGTGTGTGTGTGTGTGTCCGTGTGTGTGTCCGTGTGTGTGTCCGTGTGTGTCCGTGTGTGTGTGTGTGTGTGTGTGTGTGTGTGTGTGTGATATAAATAGATTATTCGTTTTGGAAGCTCTATACTGGCATACGTCCTCTTTGTAGAAAATTTGTAAAAATTTTTTTGAAAAGACACATGAAAATAGACAATTAAAAGGAAAATTCAAAACACAAAGCATTTCTAAATTTTATAATTTTTTCAGCCGCCCAGCCAGTATGGTGGATATGTCCCTCGGCTTGTAACCGAGTGGACTCGGGTTCAAATCCGGAATAATGCATGGATGTATTTTCCGGGAAAAGCAGTCGGACTTTCGCCTGTAATGGATTCCCGTCTCGAATGGAAAGCAGCGTTTATTCTGGATCATCGTTTGTGTAATAAAAGTCTATATTCTGTGTGATCGTACTGTATGTTTCTGTTCGTCTATCTCTCGTCTTTCATACGTACACCTGCATAAAACACGCGACAACAACAACAACATAATTTTTTCAAATAATTTACAATCGATCATCCTTAAGTAATCGCAAATTTGTGTGAAGGGAGGATTGATTGATTGATTGAATGATTATCTTCGCGTATTTTGAGCTACCTGAGGGCTATGTGTTGAGGGAAGAATATACAATAGTAGTCCTGTATTCCATGTTTTTTTTGCCGCGAGGTACTTTTTTACCTTAAAAAGAAATTAAACTTTCAGAGCTTTTTTTTCTCCACCCCCCCCCTATTTTTTCATCAAACAGAATGATGTCAACAAAGAAAATATTTAATGATAAATTTAATATTCAGGGATGGTCAGCATAAAGAAATTATTTTTAGAAGTTTTTCGGAATCTTTCTAAAAGTATTTGATTTATCTCTCTATTTGAGTAGAAAATTGCCCTTTTTTGTACTTTATACGTGGACAGCAATCGAATATTTATGCCTCCACCCTCAAGATCAAAGAAGAAGAAATGCTTAAAAAACGCATAAATAATAGGAATATTTTGTCTCAAAATATTTAATTTAAATAGTATATTTTCGATATAAGCTACGTAAAATTCCATGGATGCATAACGGGAAATATGACCAAAATATTTTTACATCGCATAAATATAATTTACTTGTATTATTAATTTTACTTTCTAGTAAAAATACAAACTAAGAGTATAAAAAACATACATAATTATTTTTCTTTTTTATAATAAAGAAATCTAAAAGAGGACTTTTTATAATTTTAGAAATCGCGCTTCCACACCACAGGTCCGAGGTTCAAACCCCGGGCTGGGCAAGGTTGACAGCCTTTCATCCCTTCAGTGGGTCAATAAAATGAGCACCAAGCTTACTTGGGAACTTAACACTGGGGGTTTCACGTCAGACTGACCACGTGACCGGAACATCTGCTCATGCACCTCAGGGCCCCAGGTTGCAGATACTGAGTTGGGCACAGTAGGTCTTGGCCCTCATGGATGTTGCGCCACGTAGTTAAGTTAGAAATTGTGAAGAATTTTTGTAGCATTTATATTTGTTTCTTTTTAAAATTTCCTTATTGCTTGTTAATGACCCCTTTCGAAACTACACTAGGACTAGTGGCAATAGACTTCGTAATGTTTAGTGACGCTTAAGAGACAAGGATGACATCTGAGCTGGAGCTTTGCCGCCACACCAATGCAAGGACTTGGAGCCTTTATAGATTCAACGTGCTTCAGACCTACTTGCACAGGGTCCTTAATGACACTAAGACTTGAACTCAAGACTCGCCACAAGTTTGCGACCATGACTTCTGACGAGTAGACATGGCTAGCTGCTCTTCTTCAGAGTTGAGTGATTGTTTATTGACTATTTAAAAGAAGCGAAGGTAATTGGTGATAGACCTCGAAATTTTGAACCACTGTCAAGTTGTTGCGGCCCGAAGGCTGCGAGAGCGAGAGGGTTCGGGGAAGAAGCAGACATGATCATAAAAATAGCTACTTTTATTCTATCCTTAGCACTTTATGAAATATACAATTTTATAGCTTAATTCTGGGAGCAATCTGAAATCCTAACCCTTATCGAAAAAACTAGAGTTTTGAAATTCACTTACATCTGGATTCGAAGCTCCTTGTTATGATCCTTCTCGAAGCCCGATAGCTCGGTCAGCTCCAAGGTTGTTTATTTCCTCATTCCTGGTGGATTATACGTCGACTATTATACTCAAGACGCGCGACCACCTAGTCGCTGCTCATCTTTTCTGATACTTGGATTTCACGATCAACAATTAACCATTAACCTCACATACTTAACGACAGACACTTATATAGTAGTTACATTTGCATCAAATCAAGTCATCCCTACGGAGAGCGGTTTTTAAACAAAAATCATAGTTACAAAATATTTTCCTCGAGAGGATTAGTAGAAGAATCCGAATAGTACCAATTACAAAGTGACGATGACAACACCTGAACTGGCCTTCCTTCTCTAAACTACCACACCACACCAACGGGAAGGCTTAAAATCTAGACAAATTTAACGTGCATCATCCCCTCTACAGAGCAGGTATTCAGTAGCACAGATCTCGAACTCTAGACCCGCCCGCCACGAGCTCATTACTATGACCACTAGGTTATCATGGCCACTTTCTTTTTTAGAATGACCACTTTCTTTTTTTCTTGTGAATTTTTTCCTGCTTTTGAATTATTTATTTGAATTCCATTTCGCAGATAATATATAACAAAATGGATATTAAAATTTATTGCAATATCTTAAAAGTAAAAGACGTTTCTATGAGTTTTTATTTAAATCGAATTTGTGTGTTCATGGATAAAATTATTACGTTCGCTCTTAAATTCGTTTAAATTAAAGACGTTGTGACTCTTTCTTCGCCCCTTATTTTTTTTTATCATTGTATAAAGATTGACAACAAAAGAACAAATGAAAAAATGGTGAACGTAAAAGGAATATACTACACATAATTTCGAAGCAAACAGAACTAATAAAATAATGAGATCAAACAATAAGAAAATTTTAAATAATATTATCATAAGTTTTTTCTCATACAAGAACAGTTTTATTAATGTTTAAGATGATATCTGAAAATGTAAGTTTATTAATCTCTGTGAGAAAGTAAAATTTATTTCATCAAAACCTAAAATTCTATAGGGGGAGGGGAGAACTTTCTGGGCGCACACAATAATAGCTTATCAGCATTTAATATACAATACTAAACAACCCTAAAGTTCGCAAAAATTCAATATTTTTCCATTTACTTAATTTAATATCCACCGAATCATATTACAGTTTTTAAATATACTTTCAAAACTATGTTCTCAATTTTCGAATTTTCATCGCATGTAGAAGAAAAAATTTCAATATATATATTTTTTTTAAAAAAATGCTTTAAACTTATACTTTGAATATTAGAAAAATTTGAAAGTATTCTGCCCGGAGAATAACTGGATGTTATTTACAATAAAAATTGTGAAATTTAGTTTGAGAGATAATTTTTTTCCCCCTCCGAATAACTTTGCAGGTCAGTGCAAGGAATTCCAGCTATATTTAATCAAGCCCAAGCGAATTACGATCCTTTGCATATCCCTGGCAACGAGCTTTAAAGTATCCACTGGAGGAAATTACAAGCAGACGATCCAAAAGAGAGAGGCGCAATTTATTCCGAAACTTCTCAACTCCACCCAACGAGTAATGGAAAAGAGAATTTCTGGAACTCTGTGCCGCTGGAATTTAAGTGTAATTTCTTGTTTCGAGCGATATTTATTGGAAGCGGCGGCAAAATTGCAATAAAGCGCGAACATTTCTTCACTTTGGGGAAATGTTTAGGACGGTACCCCCTCCCCCTTTTTAAAGATAAGAAGAAGAAGAGTCAAAGCGATTTCGCGAGCTTCTGCGTTAACAACAGGCCAGTTATTTCTGTTTTGGAATTCGCCCATAATTCGAATATTCGCCGGGAACGTCCGTTGTGCAGGATAAAAGACCCGCCTTTCCTACTTTCTGGATTGCCTAATTTGGCTGAAAATCCGATGATTTGGCTACTCTTTCGAGATTAATGACACGATTTCGATTCTTTTCCAACTCGCCAACTTTTTGTCTAGGAAGAATCTTTGAGGAGGCGATGTTCCTTTTCTTTATTTCTTTCGCTGATTATTTTAGAAGTATTTCAAAAGGATTCTTTTCGAGAGGAAAGTATTTCTCATCATCTCTGTCTTTCTGCTGAATGAATTCTCCTTTGTCACCATGAACGAAAAGTAAATGAAACAAAAATTTCGCTATATATATATATAAATTCTTTGTCGCCATACAATTTCTTTAATAAAACATGCGGTATATTAAAGCTCAACGATGTCATAATTTAAATTTTTATTGCATGCTTCGGTGGAATTTTTCGATAACCGTTTTTATTCTGGTAAGTTTCAAAATTATTCCTGCCATTAAGGTATCCAACAAGGCTCAGAATTGTGATTTTGAAAAAAGTATAATTGAATAATTTATTTGATATTTAGTGTCACCTATAGAGACGGATTTAGATTCGATGGTGCCCTAGGCCCAACTTAATTTGACGCCCTTATATAATATTAATAATACGAATAGAGTAATAATGGATTTAAATTAAATTTAGGTATGAATTATGCCTCACATTACGTAAAACTACATAACTTTTATGCGAGATTTTTAAAAAAATGAGAAAATTTTTGAGTAACCGGACAAAGATATAATTAAATATGGTGAATAAATATTTTGTTATAATGATGAGAAAACACTTACACAAACACTGAATTTAGATTTTTTAAGAGTTTATAAAAAAATCTAACATGTGTGTGTCCATAGATAAATGCTACATTTAACAAATATTTTTTAGTACCTATTTGTTAGATATTTTAAATTTCACTACTTACACGATAAATTATTTAAAAAATAATAATTCTACCCTTTTAATATGACATCTTGAGGTTGTCAAAACAAGAAAAGAAGTATTAAAATTCAGTCTTACGGTTGATAAAGAACAAAATCGATTTCAAATTTTTTTGGCGCGCCTAAAAATTTACCACCCTAGGCTCGGGTCTAAGCTTAAATCAGTCAATGGTGTCTCCTGAATTAAAATGTACATATAATTTTTTTAAGAATAGTTTTTCTGTAAGAAATTATTTAAATGCAATTTCTTGGCAAAAAAAGAAGGAACAATGATATATTTTCAAAACTTTCTCCTTTTATGGAAAACGTTTTTATAATAACATTTTGCCTATATATAGTTAAGACTCCTCTGCAAAGTCTGAACTAGAATTTTTTAAAAATTCACAGTATTTTCAGAGATATCAATTGAAATAATAAGAGATGTTTTGTTGCTGTTGTTAAAATTTCTCTACTCTGATGAATTAAAATGTGAATAAATCCACTTTTAAATTATGTATTTTAAAAATCCTAGTTCACAACTCTATAGAATTCCTGGCTATATATAGGTAAAATATTATTATTATAGAAACATTTTTTTTAAAAAGGAGAATATATTATATGTTTTGAAAATATGTGATTTTATCCTTACTTTTTTATCAAAAAATTGCATTTATAAATTATTTTTCCTCTTATTATTCTCGGAAAACAATATTGTTTCAAACAATAATCTCTGTAATTTAGGTTACACTAAATATAAATGAATACTCATTTATACGCTTTTTCAAAATCACGGCTTCAAACCCAGTGGGATACCTTAAGGACACCTGTTTGTTCGGTAAGTGAAATTCACTGTTTCAAAAATCACACTACTAAAATGGATAATCCTCATTTTCTTTACTTATACTTTTGTTAATAACAAGTGACGTGTCACCAGGATGCTTTAGAATTTATTACGAGAATTTCTTCTACCTTTGTCCTTATTTTTAAAAATTTTCCTCTCTTTTTCAGTATGTAACAGCGGTAACCTTGTAGTCAAGATCACGGACTCATGGGTGGCGTGTCATAAGTTAGAACCTATCACCGCTGAAGACCCGCTATGCAGAAGGGGCCGATGTACGTTAAATCTGTCGAGACTCAAACATCCTCCCGTTGGTGTGGTATGGAAGTTAGGTAAGGGATTTCTAGCTCAGGTTGAAACGAGTTTATATTCCTTCTACCCTGTGACCCAGCTAAAGGTGTAGACGGAATTAAAGGATCATTCGACATGAGTTCCAATTATTTTATTTATCACTATAATCAACTCAAACACAAATAACACTTTAAATGGGATAATACAGTCAAGCAATAGAGAGAAGAGACGAGATTCGTGTTTGGGGAGAATATGTTCAATACTGTGGCTCTTCTCCTTGATGTTACTTTGCACAGAGCTTACGTATTTAATGTCCTCACTACTACATTAACACTCTAAACATCAACTTAATATAAGGGGACAGTACCTGAATTTATGCAGTCTTCTACTCAATCCAACTAGACTAACACTTCTTGGTTATAATCTTTTGCAAGGACTTAAACCAATTCTGGTAAGCTTCACCTTGTAACTATCTTGTTAGATAAACTTCTGACTTTCTTACTTTTTGTTCACCTATTCTCTTCACTGCCAATTCACTAACTATTCACTTCACTTCTAATCCACTCACAATTCACTAACTATTAAACTCGTGAAGAAGGAATACATATAATAACTTATTTTACATATCACGTTTCCTTCTTTTAGGAGAAGATTGGTTAAAATTTACTGGCCCCAAAGAATACCCAAAAGGACTTGTTAGTTGAAGATCACGTATAGATCCGTCACAAGGTGTCATCCACGTCCCTCGACCATGGTTCAAAATTACGAGGTCCGTCGCCAATAACTCTCGTGTGCAGCTTTATAGTGCGACACAAATGTAAATCTCATTTTGGTAATAACAAGTGACGTGTCACTGGGATGCTTTAGAATTTACTCCATGAATTTCATCTACCTTGTGTCTTTATTTTTAAACATTTCCTTTCTTCAACAGAAAAACATGTTTATTTGTTATACTTTCTTGAATAAATGACTGAATTATCAAAAATTCTGGTGTAATAATTTTAAATTTATTATTCTTATATAAGTTTATATAAATTTGAGATTGTACCAACGTAATTTTAATTTGCTGTTTTTGTTCACATTAACCTTTTATAGTACTTTTTTCTAGGGATAGTTTATTAAAATATTTTTTTTCAGATTTGGATTGATTTAAAAAAAGGAAATTCATATAATTTATTACATAAAGTTAATGTGATTTTTAAAATTATTTTTTAGTGTAAAATATGTTTACCATCTATCCTATTGAAAGATGTTTCTCTACATAAAATTTATAACATTTTGTAAATACTACGTTTTGAAACAAAGAATCTGTAAAATAGATAAAATTTACATTCATAGATGATGATGAAATTAAGTATTTATATAAACATATTACTTTTCATGAAAACAAGGATCATCTTGTAGTAAATGCCAAAAATGTATAAAATGTGTTTTGTAATATGCAAAAGAAACTATGAATTTAATAGAGGAAAATGATGCAGAGATTAGATTAATGAAGCTGGTGATAAGTTTACTTCTCATGTCCTCACAAAGGATTAAATAGAGTTCAGAATGCATCTTTCGCTTCATCTGGGTTTTAAATTTTATTTTCATTTCATTAATTCAACATTTTTTCGGTTTATATGAATAAATGTACATTCGAACTGACGTTTATTAATCAGCCATGAAAAACAACTCTGTATGAAAGAAAAAATCAAATCCGAAGATTTTCTATCGAATAGATCAGGGTCGGGCAATTGTTTTGCTATATTGGGAAGTGAAAGATACCGGAGGGTAGCACCTTTTTAAGAATTATTGCATTCGTTAGACAACTGTGCATCTGTAAAAAGGTATCAATTGTACCAAAAACAATATGGCCGTTCAAGTCCGTTGTCATCTCAATAATATATGGACGGCAAATGTTATGGACATGAAGTGGAGTCTAGGTGTAGTAAAGTTGCCCTTGCTCTACACAAAAAAACTGCTTACAGCTCCACCTGGCGGAAAAAGTTGGACAGCTTTCTTATCTCAAAAACAGTACGAGACACATAAAAAAAGTCAATTACAAAGTTGTTCAGCATCAAGGATTTAGTAAAAGAAGACACTTTTCGTAAAGTAATGTTAAAAATAAAAGGCGTAAAATGCATATTTAGATGCTCATTCTCCCCCCCCCCCCGATATCTGTGCAGGCACTAATGGCAGGGGACGATCAGAGACACTATAATTGGTGTAACTTCATTATGAACCGCTTGGAGATCCAGCCAATGTTTCTTGTCGACATCATATGGACGGATGAGGTATGTATTGCACAATAAGCATAACATCTATTTCTGATCGCTAAATAATCCTAGTTGTTCTGCCAAAGTTCGATATCAAGTTTGCTGGTCTATAAGTGTGATATTCGAAATTCGACTGATTGGTCCAGTATTTTACGAGGGCTGGTTATGGGATCCCGATACTTGTTATTACTGAAGGACGTACTATCCGATTTTTCTAGAGGATTTGCCGTTGAGTGACCTCCATAATGTATGGTCCAAACACATTTGCCCTTCGCCGCGCAAGGTATCACGTGTCACGCAGTATATTCGAGACACATTCCTGCAACAAGTCATCGGTCACCTGACCTGAATCTATAGAACTTGCTGAGAAGCAGGACTGTGGAGTTCGATGTTAAAGCCGGATCACTCCTGGGAAAGGCTACTTTAGGATAACATTGACCTCGTTGATAGGTTACAGTAAATGTGACAGTCCAAGCGAATCTAGAAGTCAAACGGAGAGAGAGTTTTTTGGAGTGTGTCGGGGCGTCAAAGAAAAATGAAGCTTATAGAAGCGTCTCTCTAGCGTCTGTGAAGCTAATGTATTATACTCCTTTTGGTATCCATTTAAAGGTGGAATATGTCACACCCACAAAAGCGACACGTAAGGCAGAATCATTTCCATTTGGACGTAGCCGGGATTACTATCCGGCCATTGGTCCTAGTCACCCTCATGTGGTGGACTTTGAAGCCGGAAATTCGCGAGGGAACTGCGCCAGTCACCTCTCTGTCAGCAGGATAAAGGGGGGTCAAAGGTTGACTTGCCTTAGAACATGAACGTCACAGAGTCCGATCTTGGATACTTTCTCACGCGAAACTACGTGGCCGTTGAGACGTCACTAGTTACCTAACAGGGAATGGGTCCTTTTGTGGAGACCGCCGCAGACTTTTTACTGTAGGAATACATCAAACAAAGCTTGTTTTCAACCCCCTCCCCATCAACACTGCAGGAACGTAGAAACCGTATTACTGATGCCTGTGCCAGTACGTTTTTTCCAGCACGTGGAGAAAAATCTTCACCACGTGCGTTTTATAAGTGTACTGCCATTTTTGTTCCTTTTCTTCAGCATCCTCATCATAAACAGATAAATTCGTATCAGAGTACTGTAGTTTCCGGAAAATAGTCTCCATCAGTACCACTTTCGTTGAAATCCAACGACGGTGCCATATTTTCAAGAAAAAGTGGAAATAAACAGCAAAAAACAAACTTTAGAAAGTGAAATGAAACACGAGCGGACGTGCGCCTTAGTTAGCGTCAAAAGGAAAAATGAAATATTCAATAAAATACGATGACGCGAATAAATCATAGGTAATCGATGGAATTCCAGTTTGATTTTTATTCATTCTGAGATATTCTATAAAACATATCAAAAACACTATACATTAAATTTGAATTTTGAAATGCGTAATTAAATACTTTTGTCTACAAATTAAAGTACCTTCAAGAAATATTTGACGATATAAACTTGATAGTCTTATTTCTTTCAAGATGAGAAGGATCTATACGGTTCTTTCTATGAACCTCTGGGGAATTCTTTTTGGGGAAACATTTTTTCAATCAACTTTCTCCGAAGACAGAAAGCGTGATTATGAAAATTAAGTTTAATATATATATTCTGTATTCTCAAGTTTGAGAGTTAGTGAAGTGAGAATAGTTTAGAAGTGAAGTGAATTGCGGACAGATGAGAAGTGTGGTAAATCGGCAGTGAAACGTATACGTAAACAGTGTAGGAAGCGAGAAGTCGGAATTTTAAGAAAGTGCTTAGTTCAACTGTTGGAGCCGTGTTAAAGTAAACGCAAGGATTAGAAGACCGCTAGAGTTCAGGTACTGTGATCCTTAATCAAGTTCATGTTAGAGAGTTAAATTATTAGGGAGGTCATTAATTAAACAAGCTCTGAATAAAGTTACCTTAAAGATTGATCTGCATGATTGTATATATTCTCTACACGCATCTCGTCTATCCCCCGTGCTCTGACTGATCAAATTATCTTATTTAGAGGGCTATTTGTGTCTGAGTTGAAAAAAGTGATAAATAAATAATTGTAGTTCATCATGTCGTCTGATCATTTAGTCCCTCCCCCCCACACACCTCTAGCCGGGTCACAGGGGAGAAGGGATGTAATTCTTTATAAAGAGAAATATAACAGAGTCAGAGAGTAGCTAGTGTGTGAATATAAACGTCGCACTATTTAGCTGCATGAGAGCTTTTGGCGACGAACCTCGTGATTTTGAGCCATGGTCAAGTGACGAGAAAATTCACTTGAGCTGGCACCCCTTCACCTAACTTCCACACCACACATTTAAGCCACGACATATTTAATGTACATCAGCTTCCTCTGCACGGCGAGTCTTTAGTAATTTTCGGCTCGAACTCCTGACACTCCAGCCACGAGTCCGTGATCTTGACCACAAGGCTACCGTGGCCCCGCAGTCAGTCACGAACCATTGACAAATATTACAAGGGTTGAACAAATTTATCATTTATAAAATACATCACTCTCGTACCTTAGACAGGGGGTTTTAATTTGATTTAATTTTAATTTTAATCACACTCAGATGCAACATGAGAACTATTGCCAGCAAATCTTATAATGTTGAACTAGGTCAAGAGACGAAAATATAACCTGAGCCGGTACTCATTCTCCAAACTTCCACACCACGTCAGTAGGAAGACTTTGAGCCTCAACACATTTTACGAGCATCAGCCCTTTTGCACCGCGGATTTCTGAAAAGATGTAGGTTTTAAAGAAGAAGTAGTGTTATAAGCCGCCCATCCTGTTATAGTGGCTGGTAATGCTGACTTCTGTGCCGTAGAGCCTGTGTTCAAATCCCGGAGAAGGCATGGATGCTTGTAAAGGAAAAGTGCCTTTGAGGCAGGGGATTACTCTAAATTGAAGGTCCAGTCGCGAGAGAAGTCCTCTCGATAGGTTCGTGGAAGAGAAAAAGAGGTGGAATGCTTCTGACCACCCCCAGGGTGTTCTTCCTCAAAACTGGGGTGGAACCGGGCTAAATCGTACTGCCACCTGCATGTTGATCAAAGCTACGGCTAACGACAGGCATGTATCTAGCCCTTTGCCGTGATGAATTTCGAGGGCTTCGATCTGATGAGTCAACGGGTGGCATTCACAATAACAACAGTAGTGTTATTCTGAATTATGAATTAAAAAATGAATTGAAAAAAAAATGTTTGAATACCACTGGTTTCTACAAAACATTTTACAGAAAACTTGTTTCACATGTAGGTTTTATAAAGCATTTTAATTCTTGCATCACGTTCATTTTTACATAGAAAAGCTGTTAAGATTCCCGTCTATAGGCTTTCGAATTCGTGGGCATGATGCTAACTCTTCGGAAATTCCACTGCTATCAAACCTTGTATCTATTTAAATGCAACAAAATGTATAAAAGAGCAAAACAATACAAATAATGATGAAGATTTTTCTGAAATAGTAATGTTTGATTTCTGAAAATAATTTTGTCCTTATTTTAAAGATTCATTTGTGGTGTTTCAGTTCCTTAATATTTAGAAATACAGTAAAATACGTTTCAAGCGAAAATACGCTTCAGATGAAAGATCGGTTAACACGAATAATACAACGGTCTCGACAAACTGCTATGAAATTTCATGCATTTTCCCTCTTAATACGAAACGAAAATCGTTTAACACGAAAAAAATTTCTTCTGGGAATGAAGAAAATACTGAAAACACCAAGGATTTAAGAAGGGTGTGAAACGAAACAGAGGTGGTTTCACATTATTTTTCTATATTATTCTCCTGTCCTACTGTATCATCGGAAAAAGTCGTTGCAGTAAATGATGGTTATGTGTGCACAGCTCTGGTAGAAAAAAAAACATTTTGGATGTCCAAAACTCAAGAAATATCATTGGTGCAGATTCCGACGATGAAAATTGAATGAACAATGCAGCTCCTGTTCCAACGTCATCCGAAATAAGGAACATTATGAAAAATATATGCGCAGTTATTTAGACGCACATTCTAATGGTGAAATGAATAATAAAATGGAGGACATCTCTAATAATTTTTTGTCAATTTGATGCTAAAAAAGGCAATACAAAGAAAAATATCAGATTATTCCCCCAAAAACTCAATAAATGTTTTGCTTTTCAAAAAGCTTGAAAATTTTGTATTAAATTTCATTAAGTTCTTGTGTGAATGTCTCTGTTTCATAGATTTTTATTAAGTGCAAGCCTATATACATATCCATGTTAATGAAAAATGTGCTCTTATAAAAATTTTGTTAAATACATCTTTTTTTTTGTGATATTCTTTAACACAAAAAATTATTTAAGTCCCCTTAGTTTCATGTTGAATGATTTTCACTATTATCCCTAATAAAATTAAATTTTTCTTTATCTTGGGGAAAAAAACAGGCAACTTGCAGTTATAAAAGTTTAAATTGTAATATACATTGAAATGTTAGTAAATAATTGTATTCTTCCCACGCTATCGTGTGCTACCTTCTTTAGTGAGCGAAATGCAAAAATTTGACGTGGCTTCTACTCCATAGGATTTTCCCGAAGAAATAACACGCAATCTAGGCACCGCTCATAAATTTCGTGTTATTGCTACCATGAGAGCTTATGCAAGGCTGAATCTTTGGATGATACATCAAATATATCCAATAGATTTCCTGTCTGGTGACATGGGGAGGGGGATTACTCTATGGAATCGATCGGGAAACACCTGAAGCCAATTAAGATCGTTCATGGCTAAGTGACATGTAACCTTAGAGCAGAGATTCCCAACCTTTTTTGTCTCGTAGACCCCTTGCCATGTTTTTCGGTTTGGGGTAGACCCCTTCTTAATTAATGTTGAATTTTTGCAAATTTATCAACTTTTCCTTGAGTGAAACTCCTTCACTCAAGGAAATTAAGTTTTACTCCTTCACTCAAGGAAATTTTAATTAATTTTAAAAAGTCAAGCAATCTGACTTTTTAAAGCCAAAATTGCTAGCTTCCGTTTCTAAACACTTTAAGATCTTCGTTAGTGCTTATTAGTTCCTATTGTAATGTGACATTTTTTTTTTCATTATGACCATATAATTTCCTTGCCTACTGTGGTATTGCCAAAATTTCAAACCTGGTTTCAAAATCTGAATAGAAGGCTTTTAAATGTTGAACGTAGGTTAGAACGTTCTGATCTATTGTCTGTGACAAATTTAGAAAATTTTGGACCTCCAGTATTATACTTCTTTAGCTTAAATCAGGAAAGAAAAGCTAAAATGGTTCTTGTTTTAATAAAATTTATGCTGTCACCTTGTAAATTCAAATTAACCTCATTAAATTTAGTAAATAAATCTGTTAAATATATAGGTAAAATTGGGTTTACACTTGATTATAAATTTTCTTTTAAAATTAAAGTCACGATCTAGTTTAATGAGAGCCAGTATCACACATAGACCCGCACTTACACCTCATGGAACCCCAAATTTATTTTCGGCTGACGTAGACCCCTTGGAGGTCGTCATAGACCCCAGAGGGTCTATATAGACCACTTTGGGAATCACTGCCTTAGAGCCTCTCTTGAAAATTCCCATCTCTATCAAAGTATATGAAGGGTTACAAATAATTATATTAAGCAGGCTATTTCTAGTCAAATAGCAAATTTAATTTAATCGAGAACACCTAAACCACTCCCTGTAAACCTTTTCCTCCGTTATACAGGACTGCCATCAATTAAAAAACTTTTGAACAATTTTTGGGGTCTGTGACATGCTCCAAAGTCTTATATTACTCGTATATTATCAGTAAATTGCTTTTTGTGTCCTCAAAGTTAAAAACATCAAATGCTTGGTTTTTTTTGTTTCGTTTATTTACACTATTATATGTGTAAGAAATATAAGCATATGTGTGAAAATACTTGAATACATATGCTACAATATTGAAATACGTTTAAAGGCGAAAACACTCAAGTTGAAATATCGGTTAACACGAAAATAACACAACGGTCCCGACAAACTACTATGTATTTTCGTGCATCTTTTTCTCTTAACACGAAACGAAAATCGCTTAACACGAAAAGGTTACTTTTCTGGGAATGAACAAAATACGGAAAACACTTAATAAAATGTTTGAGAAAGTTTCTGTGTTATTGGACCGTCCTATTGTACCATCGGGATAATTTGTTGTAGTAGGTATTATTAATAACAATTATGTAAATTTTCATACAAGTATCTCTAATAGTTTTTCTAGATATCATGTTTGAAATATCATGAAATTTATTAAAAAAATAGTTTTGAGAAAAATGCATTTAAAATTTATAAATGTAATTTTAAAACAAAATATGACAAGTATATTACTAAAACTCTCCTGATTTATATTTAACACCTTCAACTCTTTAGTATTTTGTTAAATTTTCTCTTTCTTTGGACCCTATATTTTTTTCTGGCTGATTTTCAAAAACGCAAAGAATGTTGCTTCGAGTCACTGACTCGAATGATGTCAACAAATCTGACATCACGCAGTGTATAATAACTTGCATTTACGCCAAGTGCTTTCAAAATACCTAACAAACCATTAAAAGCTTTGTTAAAAATACGGATTTCAATATGAGCACCCAAAGAAAATGTGCTTAGCTCGATGAAAGATTCTTTCGGAACAATTTGCCTCGGACAGCAATTAAACGATTCGTTTGCGTTTGTGTCTTACCGTGAAGGCAATTTTATAGTAACTGCTTATCACACAACTTCGTGTGTACACAGGTTCAACAATATTTAAAAGTTTCACAAAAAGGTCTACACTTTTTTCTGTATATTGTTTTCCGAAAGTTTTTTCTCACTGATACTTACACCAGTTCTCAGCTCCAGTTGGGCACGGTCCATACATGGGTTTCTCCCTGCTGGAGCAAAAATGAAAAAATGCTGCTATTGTAGCTCTTAGCATAGCTTTGACGTGATTGGTGTTACTGCCATAATAGTTTTGAATTTTATTAATCATAACATTGGTAAGTTTTCGTTTCCCACAGAGGTTTTTCTGGCTGTTTTTAAAATTTTCTTTGCTGACTACTCACTCTTTCTTGGATGTAGCTTATGCACTCATATTTGATGACACTGTTGACACCATACATATCTTTAACAGAAAGATATTATTGGGAATCATTATCACCATAGAAATCTACATATTTTAAGATCTCGTGGTACAAAAACATACAAAGATTCTGTACACGCCAACATATTCCATGTTTGAAGTAAATCCCAGATGATTGCAGGAACACTCATGTACGACTGGCCCTTACGAATTCTACAAAACTTTGACATCATTTCAAAATCTCGAAGTTTCCCATTGTCGATGCATAAAGTTGCTATAGAACTATTTAGGGATGAATGTCTACGTCTCTACCGCAACGTATATTCCACATTCTTCTACTGACATGTTGGAACATTTTGTAATGCTTTTCACTTCTAAAGCAGTGTCGTTCATGGCATCTTTAGCCTTTGATGTAGCAGGAGCTAAGACCTTTCTTTCACAAAATCTACATGCTACCTTGGTCACACAGGGCCTATTCAGCTTAGCACATATCTTTTTCGCAGACAAATGTCACCTTCCAATAACTCACATTCCACAAATAGGTTATAAATTAATAGCACTTTGCTTTTTTAACTTTTCAGTAGCTGAAAAAGGGACAATAAAAATGCATTTGGATCCTTTTACAGTCACTTTAGAAGCCAGTCCAAACATAGAATCTTCATGCAGGTACAGAATGTTCTCAAAACAATTGGGGAAACACAAATTGGAAAACACACTTCCCCCAAAATATTTAAATCAAATATTCTATTACCCCTTAATAACGTTCCATTAAAACATTCTTTTCTGCGAAAAATTCTCGAATTAATCCAGTTTTTGTTCATTACAAGTTTGAACATTTCTTACTTACACTGTTTTTGTGAATGTGTTACCATCACAGTTGCGTTTTCAAGAAGTTAATTTGATTTCTTTGTTAATTGTTATAAGTAGATATCAAAAGTAGAATGTCCGGAAACAATTAACGATTCAAAATCGTACAATTAAAGCGAAAAAAGTTAAGTTTTTAGAAGAAATTTAGGAGCAAAATTCGTAAGACACAAACCAAAACAAAAACGGGAGGTCAGAAGAAACAGATGTTGCCAATCGCAAAAGTCGAATTAAAAGATCGAAATTGCTGCCCATCAATAAAATAGTTTTAAAAAAAGTTGTCAAGAATTGTTTTCAAAATTATAATGGGTTGAAACTGCAAAAATTATCGGTAAAAATCATGTTAAGATGTCAACTTCCGGTTTCGATTTCACCGCTTCCGGTTTCAATTAACTGTAATAATATTTTAAGCACCTGTAACTTTTTTATCTAACTATCGCACAGACGAAACAAAGACAGATTTAGAAAGCTAATTGCTTGAATTTTAAAAAGATAAAATAAAAAGAAAATGTGATTTGTGACCCAAAATGACGTTTTCAAAGTAGTCGGATACCATAAGGTGAAATACCGGTTTGTACGAAATAATACAACGGTTCCGACATAAGACCAGGTATTTTCATGTATTTTTTTTCTCCTAACACGACACGAAAACTGCTTAACATGAAAATATTTCCCCTCTGGGACTGAACAAGATACCGCAAACACTAGCCGCTCATTAGACTGTATCATTAGAAGAATTCGTTGCAATAGATGATGGTAATGCACACGTACCTCCAATTACGTCAGACAAAGACATTCTGGAGCTTGTTCAGAGCTCAAAAAACATCATTGATACAGATTTCGACGCGAAAATTAAATGAATAATGCAGCTCATTTTCCCACGTCATCCTAAATGAGGAACATCATGAAAAGTATGCACAGTTATTTAAACGCAAATTATCCAATGGTGAAATGAATAACAGAATGGTCGACATCTAACAATAAGTTGAAATTTGAAGTTAAAAAACACAATGTAAAGAAAACTAGCAGATTATTTTCCAGAAACTCAATAAATGTTTTGCTTTTCAAAAAACTTGAGAACTTTGTATTAAATTTCAATTTCTTGTGAAAGCTTTTGTTTCATTTATTTTTATTAAATACTTGCAAATATACACTGGTGTCCAAAGGTTAAGCATAATTGAAAATTATGTGAATAAAGAAGGAACTGTAAATCAGAATGGCGGGAAACGGGATATGCGAGTGTAAAATGGTTATAAAATAAGGAAGCAAATCAAAAGAATGATAATAATTAATTTTATTTTTCAAAGTAGCAGTTTGAAAGAAAACTGAGCATAGCAAGGATTTACACTTTAAAGAAAAAATGAAAGAAAACGTTAAATAAAATAATAAGCTGCAGTGGTCACCTCTGACAGCCAGGCACGCTGCGCAGCGATTTACCATACTTGCTATGAGATGATGAACGAGTTGTGGGCTCAAACGGTTCCAAGCTTCTTTGAGAGCTCTCTTCAGTTCTGTGACGGAGCTTGGTGGGTGCGAAAGGGCTGCAATTTGTCTCCCGAGCATATCCCATGCATGCTCAATAGGACGGTGGGTCTTCAGTGGTACTGGGATCGAACTCATGACATGCTAGCCACGATCCGATGCCTAGACCACTTGGCTACCACAGCCACGTCATTTTCTTAAGAGTTCCAAGTGTTATTTTGAACTTACAAGCGTTATATCTTTGGAATATCTATTTTATTTTTCATATCTATTTGTACAAATGATCTAAAAACAGTGAAGGTTTCTATAAATTATACTTTCTTCCAAGTTTAGAAATAAGAAAAAATGTATAAATAAATAATTTAAATAGATATAAAATGTATTTCCAAAAATTGTGGAAAAATATTTAACTCTAGACATACCTCTAGTCTAGTAATATCTAACATCTAAACCTTATCTTTAGTACAGTAAAAAATGAAGAGAAAAGAACATTAAAGGGATAAAATAGTGCATGTCGGAGTGATAGATGGGCACATCGTTAGTATGCAAGAACCACCAGACGGTCTCATAAGGGAAATCCCGACATGACTATTGATAGCCCGTATACTGGTACCGATACTGTTCTGTACCAGATACAGGGCAATCTCCTCATTGTTTGGCGTTCTTACTCTATTCTCACGTTCCTGTGTGCCCATGATGAAGGATCCGCTGTCAGATAATCTCTAGTGCAAGCATGCAAAGAAGGCGTGATTGGGAATTTGCCTCCTAGAGTTACGTTAAGCAGACAACTGCTGTGCTGCTCGTCCAATGCAATCAGTATGCCAGATGCATATCGGCGAACTTAGCGTTCGTGTAACGTTGCATTCTACTAACACTTTGACGACAGGCGAAATGAAGTTTCATAGCGAGAGCGGCAGCAAAAACCGCTTGTGCGCTGATGCTTCGGTTTACTTTGCGCCATCTATCGCGTACACCAGGGGTGGGTAGACTTTTCCAGAGAACGAGCTACTTTTAAATTTTTTAAGGTGTTGCGGTCCACCTAGTATCAGTAGCTCACACAAAAGGGGGGAAGGGTCCACGGGTCTGGACCCTCCTCCATAGCCCATGATTTTTTTCCCGATCGATTATAATCCCATGCATATAGTACGTAAAATTTAATTAAGTATTTGTTATTAATATTCCCAAGCGGTGCAAGGTCGGCTCAACCTTTCATCTCTACTACAATGGGTCGATAAATGAGTACCAAGCTTGCTTGGGGACTTAAACACTGGGGATCTCGCTTCAGACTGACCACCTGATCGGGACATCTGCTCGTGCACCTCAGCGCCCAATGGTCATGTATACTGGGATGGGCACAGTAGGCCCTGACCCTCTTGGGCTGTTAAGCCACTGAGTTTGAGCTTATTTGTTATTAATAATTTTTTTATTAAATAATGCTAATTATTTATTCAATAATTTATTTCTTACTGTTCTTTGTTCCCGACAATCTGCAAAATGAAAAAAAAAAATATGTTTCGCAGTGTATTGGGGTAGGATATGAGAATGGTAGGCATTCGACCACCGCGTTTCCTTTGAAAAATTCATGAGTGCGCCCTCTTCCCAGGGTCGTATGTGCGGTTAGGTAAGGAAAAAGTCATCGGTATTTATTATAACTTAATAATAAATACAGAATATGTACTTTTCTACGTAAATAAAATTAAAAACTCACTTTTTTGAAACCGCGTTTAAAGCAAAACGCAAGATACAAACATAATAATAATGGCCACAAATATAATAATTTCTAATGGTGCACCTTAATTATAAAACAATACAAAATACATTAAAAAATAAAACATTATCATCTAAAGTTAGTTCTCGAATTTATTGTCAGTAGAAGACTTAGTCTGAGTACTGTCAGCCAACCTTGAATATTTCCGTATACAATTCGTAACGTAACTACTCTAATCTTCAGGCGGTCACTCCGAATTGTCTTGGCGATCCACCGGTCGATCGCGATCGACGTAATGCCCACCCCGGGCATACACTAACCAAAGTTTTTCTTGCATTTTTGCTGTACTAAGAATAACAAACATGTTTTCTCCGCTTGTTATTGTCCTGTCTTTCTTGTGTTTTGTGTCTTCATTACCTCGACAAGAAAGCGTTTCCGCTACCATGTAAGATAATTTAAAAATAGATTCCAGTTATACTTGAAATCAAAGTTATAAATAAGAAATTATTGTTATTTCAGAATCAACTTTTAGAAATCATAACGCACAGCCTTTTTCACTGTTAACTAACATCCCCAAAACCAACCCAAGAAAATCTTGCAAAATTCTGACGAAATTATAGAAACTTATAACAGTTGTGCCGAAATATTGGCCATACGAGGGCGATGCTGTGCGCAGCTTATCATCTGAAATGTAAATTTTATTGGTGTGTATGGGGATTTGTAGAATGTAAGCCGTATTGCGGTAAATTCGTGTCTCATTAAACCTTACAATAACCAAATGTGTCATCAATGAATATTGTAGACTGTTTATTGGATTTGTGTTAATATGCACATTCTAATTCGTTTGTTAGGAACATTCTCTTCATTTATTTAGGACAACTGTATTTGATAACAGCCCAGTGGCTGAGTGGTAATGTATCCCGCTTTCACGCCACAAATCCGGGGTTCCAATCGCGGGCTGGACAAGGTCGACTCATCCTTTCATTCCTTCACTGGGTCGATGAGTACCAAGCTTGATTGGGAACTGAACACTGGGGCTTTGGCATCAGACTGACTACTTGACCGAAACATCTGCACATGTACCCCAGTGCCTAAGGTCACGTAAACTGAAATAGGCACAGAGTAGGCCAAAGCCCTCATGGGCTGTTGCGCCACCGAGTTCAGTTCAGTATTTGATAATATTTTCTCAGAAATAGCAAAATAAGAAAAAGTATTTGTGAAATATTTTCATGATCATTTCATATTAACGTGAACAATGTTTCTGAAAATAGTTAGGTTACAGTGCAATAGTGAAATTAAACAGGTTTTTACGTCCATATCAAAAATTCGTTTTAAATATACTTACATTGCATTCAAGCGATATA
>BMAO01005485.1:0-24990 GCA_019973975.1 Trichonephila clavata
TATAAGCCAGTAACAGCCTCCGAACTGAAGTGATCATTTTGGTCTAGCGGTGTATTATGTGCTTACGAAACGGAAGGTACAGAGATTGAATCTTCTTTATTCGTGACCCTGGCTGAACTTCGAGAAAACGCAACCTTCAAGCAGTAGTCGTGGTGCCATCTATCCACCGAAAATGCAACCAAGCTGTCAGACACATGAAGCAGCCGACAAGCCGTCAAACCCAATAGACGCAACCAACAATCCGTCAGAACTAAATGACGCAACCAACAATCCGTCAGAACCAAATGACGCAACCAGCTATCCGTTAGAACCAAATGACGCAGCCAACAAGCCGTCAGAACTAAATGACGCAACCAACAAATTGTAGGTGACACAAAAACAACTCACACTGTGACGGGTGCTTACGCGTTTCACTAACCTTCTCTCGCATGCTTTAAAATGTTTTATTTATTTCAACCAATCTCCTCCGAGAGCCAAAAGTGTGACTTATGCAAATGAGATATTTTCGGGTTTAGCGAGTTCGAAAAGGATATAAAAGGGAGAAATGAAATGAAGAGAGGGGATTTTGAGAGAGTAGTTTTTCTAGTGGACATATATTCGTCGAGAGAAGAGTCTATTGAAAAGTATATATAAAATTGGTTCAAGACGGAACTGAGAAATAGCTGAGATTGAAGCCACTTATTAAAGGAATCTAAATATTGAAGAAGTATTTAGAAGAACCTGCCATAACTAAAGATATCAGGTTAGTTCAATTTCCCAAATTAAATATAAATGTGTAGCTTAATTATACACGTCGACTACCGTGGATTCAGTTAGGATTCCGTCGTTCATAATCGAATTCTTCTCATACTCCACTGTGTTTTATTGTTCTTAAAACTTGAATAGTATTTGTGTAATCTCTCAATTAAGAAAAGTCAATAAATAAGATTGATTTATTAATAAGTAGTAATTAATCATGAATTCAACACATTCAGATTTAGATAATACAAGAAGGGGAGTTAATAATCTTAGAGGTAGTGATAGACTACGACAACACTCTGACCATGACAGCATAATCATTCGTTTGCCTACCAATTCACTGGTAGGGTAGGGTGTGGCGTTGCTATCTATATAAGCCAGTAACAGCCTCCAGACTGAAGGGATCATTTTGGTTTAGTGGTATGTTATTTGCTTACGGAATGAAAGGTTCCGAGATCGAATCTCCTTTATGATCATAAATCAATGGCCATGAAAGAATAAAAAAAAATTTTATCCTCTTATTTTTACTATTTTTCTTTAAGTAATTGGTTCAGTAGTTTATAAGAAAACCCGTGAAATTATGTTTGTACCGTGTCTTATAGGTACCAGTGTTGTTAACCATTGACCATTTGTTGTACAATTGAACGATCCTTCGTTAGAATTCTGAAATTATTCGGTTATAATTTATTTTAAATTTCGCATGATTATTTAACGAAGGTGCGTTCGTTTATAAATGCAGGAGGCGCATGATTGACTAGTCCCCTTTGTTTTCGTAGAACACACAGGATATTCTAAAACATAAGAAAACAATTCATGTAGTTTATTAAATATAAAAATAATAATTTTGAAAAGAAAAGATCACAGCCGCACGTTGGAATGATATGAAAATATGGAGGGTTGATTAATATCTCAGATGTTATCCTCTTTATTTGATCGTGGCTTTAAAATTGCGAGATTTTAGTTTATATTATATAAGTACACGAATTTACCATAGTTAATCAATTATTATACTTAGTACATACATTACAGTCATAAGAATGAGAATAAATAAGCAGTTTGGAAGATTATTAAATTTGTTAATTTTATTCTGTTTTTAGGTTTCTTAGAATTTCTTCCACATTTTTGTGTTAAGAAAGTACTATGAAATAGTTCTTTGGCAGTGGCGTAACGTACACTCCCACATTGTGAGTGGGAGGGGCTCAGGACTCTAGGGGGCTCAAAGCCTGACTGATGCTAAGAACGGTTTGGGGCCCAAAACCTGACTTTGCAGGGAGGGAGGAAGGGGAGGCTGACATTCTCCGTTGTGCTACGATTCCTTGGATTTATTGACCATTTGAACACCATGAAATACGTTAACGAAATTTTTTAAAGAAGTTTTTCTACTGATTTTTTTTTTTTTGTTAAATACAACGTTATTTAACTAAAGATTAACAATGTATGACATAAAACACGTTTTACTTTGCTGAATCATGTTTAGTTCAGATACATTTTATGTAATAAACGTATATGAGATAAATACTTTGCATGATGTCTGACTTGTTCCAGACGAACATTGGTATTGCTCAGTCGTGTCTTTTGGCAATTCAGGTCTCATGCAGTATTTTACATCGATTTGTTTCATAGCTCCTTCTCTAAGCAATTGAGGACCCCCTGAAAATAAAGTTTCACGGATTCAGGAAAACAATTGGAATGAAATTGAAATGTGGATGCTTTAAAATTGAATAAGTCTCCAAATAAGAAAACCATTGCATGGTGGCATCACCTAGTGGCGGCTGCCGCTATGAAATTCTTTTGACGCTGGAAAAAAATTTGAATTCAAGCTGTCATTGGATAGTTAATATTGCTGCGATTTAATTTTGTTGAGAGTACCAATGCCAAATGGATACTCGAGGGATCTTTTACACAGGCCGCATGATCATATGATATGCATGAATGGGCTTTATTGACTCCAAGCAGGATCAAACTCGCAAATTTGGGCTTACGAAGAGGGCACTACCTCTAAGCCACCGAGCCGACAGGACCGGACAATCTAATGGCTTTAAAAATCCAATGTTGTAGAACGTCGTTTATCCGAATCAATTGGGACCGGACACTGTTCGGATACGCGATTGTTTGGATAACCGAAAACCGAATGCGATCCCTGCAGTATATGATACTGGACACTATACAAATATTGAAAATTATCACTTGCGGAAACGTGCTAGAAGAAAAAATAAAATAGGTGCAAAATTTTGCAATTTTACCTTGATTGTGGAAAATAATCGCTTATTTTTCGCTATACATTTTTACACCTTCATTTTTTCACTGCAAGGTCTCTCATTCTCTTCAGCAGCAGTAGTTGAGTGAGACAGCACTCTGATTGCTGTTCGTACCACTCTATAGCTGTCTCTAACGCAGGAAACGCGTCAGCATTCGATGAACCCTTGCTACTTTAGTTGTTGTTGTCTTCGTCTTCATCCATTTCATCTTCGACAGGGTCGGATTCTTCTTGCACGGAAGTCTCTATCTCGTCATTATTTAGTATTTGAATTCCACTGTCTTCTACATCGCATGCCATCCAGGTTTCTACATCAACAAAACTGAACAAAAGAGCACGTATACACCCCCTCATTTGGAAACAAACTGACATAATATTCCGCGCATATATTTACCAAATCACACGGCTGAAATTCCCCAAATATCCCTCACCTTGGGTTTTTCCGTCACTTTTGGCTTCACACGAAGCAACTGCTGAGCATTGCACTGTTCGAATACGCATTCAGACTTTGGTTCGGATATTTGACGCTCTGGATTATAAACGTTCGGATAAACGACACTCTACTGTAATTCAATTAATTGTGTTTAAAATAAATTCTGAGGTTTTTTTTTCTAAAACAACTGCATTTTAATATAATTGTAAAAAAATATTTTTAATTATATTTTCAAATTTTTTAATAAGTCTTCGCGTGCCACTGTAACAATTCCGCCGTGCCGCGGTTTTACCATCCCTTGGTTAGATATAAAATTCCTATACTATTCAATATTTCATATTTATTTTGCATTGCTATTGAAACATTGAGTTTGTATTTACAGAACTCTATGACAACCTGTAAGTTTTATTGAAATTAAAATAATTCGTGAGTATGTTCAACATGAAAATAAAATGTATACAAAGTTAGCTTTTGAATTGCACACCAAAGGGTTGTTTAAATTGCCTTTATTTAATACCTATTTTTTATTACTTAAATTTAATTAAAATCTCTTTTTTAAAAATTGTTGCACGCTTAGATTTAGTTATGATACTTACGCTTTTTGTCCTGTTCATTAGTTCCCCATCCGGCGACAAATAGCGTTTTGTCAGTTTTGTAAATTTCTTCTTTAGTTGGTAAGCAAATAGGAGAAGTCTTTCCGGAGCACTTGAGTGGCTCTTCCAGTTCCAACAGAGCAATATCGTTCACTATTTTAGAGTAATCGAATTTCGGATGTGGTACGAGTCTCTTAATTTTAAATATTGTTTCTAATTCTCGGTTTCCCATAAAGTTTGATGGAAAACAGACTGGCTTGAAAGTAGCATTCTAGCGGAGCCCCTTCTTTCCGGCATCTTGTGTACATTAGATTTGCTTGGTTAAAACATCAAAAATGACAGCCATTAGTCTTGATTGAAGTATCATAAATAACAACAGTGGACGTTACACTCCCATATGAAAAGCAGTTTGCTTGTTACAATTAACTGTCCACGAGGTCTATTCTTTCGAACTCTTTTTCTTTCATCCAGCCAAATTGGTACTTTGAGATAGAACAGCTCAACACCACAAATGAATGTCACAACAAAGTAGCAGCACTTCCCCCCCCCCCGAGTATGGTAGTCGTGACACTCTCTCCATCTCAAAATGCTAAAAAAGCCTGGTTCCAATTTATCGTTAAAAATCCTTCCATTCACTCTAAACTAAAACCATGTATTAAAATTGCCTCTACAGTCCGGGATCAAATTCCTTAGGGGGGATTGGTCGGTACTCTTTTGCGATCACACACAAGCGGTTTTTTCCCCTCCTCTTCCACAAATGCTTCCTGCCCTTTTTTCCCCCCTAATCTCTAAACCCTATTTATGTTTATCACACAGTATTTTGTAGCTTCTCCTAGTTTAACTCTTGGTTAACAATATTAGTATACTTGAAGGTTATAATTCCCTGTTTTATTAAATTTAATTATGTTTTTCTTAGCAAAAAATGATATCTCCAATAAAATTCAATAATTTATCCCCCCTCCCTTTTCTCTCTTTATTTATTTATTTATTTTTCCCTGCTGCTATGTTCTTTTATGCTTCTAAAAATGGTGGAGGAGATCTTGAAAAAGTAATCCTCCTTCCGATGAATCATTTTTCTTTTCTGAAAACTGAAGGACCAAATGGGGAGGGAGGGGAGTATCAACAGGAAGTGGTGCCATCAACTGAAAATTTGATTCCTAGGAAACTTTTTTTTAATATTATTATTTATGCTTCCTGCTTCTTTTTTTTTTGTCTTTATGGTGCATTTGTTTTGTATAATTTTACTATTTCTTTTGTATTTGTAAGAAAGTTGGAATTGTTCAAAATGTAAACTTTGATTTTTTTTTATAATTAAGACTGGACGTTTCCCGAGGGATCGGTTGTAGCTCTAAACCCATTTCGGGTGAGTTCGGTTCCTCAGGGAATTCATCATCATCATCGACTTATAATCGAGTGGGCTCGGGTTTGAATCCCGAACAAGGCATGGATGTATCTTCGGGAAAAGAAGTCGAACTTTTGCCTGAAATAGATTCCAGTCTGAAATGGATAGCAGTTCACCCCTTCTGTTCTATGCTGTGATCATCGTTTGTAATAAAAACTCTATATATTCTTCTGTTTTTGTATTGCATGTTTCTGTTCATCTATCTCTCGTCTTTCGTATGTATCCCAATTTGAAACTCACAACAACAGTAGCATATATAAGGGTGGCCCAAATGGAAAGTGGACAAGTCGAATAATAAAAATACCTCTATTGGAATTTAAAATAAATCGCCTTGGACGTTGTAACACAGGTCCCATTGTTTCGACAGTAGATCTATGTCTTCGCTATAGAAAGATTGTTGTTGATTCTCGAGGAAGTCCTGCTTAGCTTTCTTCACCTCATCGTCCGAACGGAAACGTAATGCTCCTTTAAGTGAGAAAAAGTAGAGAAGAGGTTCAAGGGAGACAAATCTAGACTGTACGGTGGGTGTTCCAACATTTTCCAAAGATTTTTTAAAAAACTTTCCGGGTTTCAGGAGAGACGTTTGGACCAGCATTGGCATGGAGATCTGGTATCGTTTGCCACCCTCCATTAAAACTTTGGCACCAATTGTTTGAACTAAGCAGTGCTCGCCATAGTCTGACCCCATTCGCTGATAACTGCCCACATTCATCTCACCTTCCGCAATTAGAAACTCTACGACCGGCTCACTGCTCCGATATCGACGTATCCATGAATAGCACGACTTTATTTTTGATATTTTTCCTCTACTAAGAATTGGTTTCATCAATGCACGTCGTAAGCTGTATACACCTTCTACATCCCTATATCATGTTCGGTAGTGTTACTATAGCTGTAATAATTTTGACACAATTGCACATGTCCATTTTTCATTTGGGCAACTCTTATAAATAGTAAGTGAAATAGAGAATTGAGATGGTGTGGATAATATTGAGTGGTAGTCCTGTCTGAATTGTAATTGCTTGTCCCTTGAGTTATCACCCGGACTTATAGTCGTTTATTTATTCGAAACTATAGGAGGATTTCTCTTTGATGAGTTTCAGAGGCTTCATCTCATTTAAAAGATAAGTATCCATTATTTATTGTCTTGTCACTATTGTCGAGTCTACATATCAAGGGTAGCTTTTCCGCTTAGGCCCTCTAGCCACGTGCCTAGGGCACAAAATATTGGGGGGGGGACAAAAAAGAAAAAAAATTAAAATTATAGCGAGCATGTCACCATCCAGCAGGTCACGAGAGAAGCGCTTCTGCCCATAAGGTATCCGACAACCTTAAAATTGTGTGAAGTTTGTCAAAAAAATGTTTTTATGGTTTTATTTTACAGACCATCTTATTAGCTTTATAAAAATACCATGTTTAATCTTTTCCGTTCTCCAGAACAAAAACTGCAAGTGTTTTAGTAAAAGCAGATGCCATTACTTTAAGCAAGATGTCATACTTTAAAACACGTTTCACTCGAAATGTGTGTTTTTTTAAAAATGCTCAAAGGGGGCCAGCGACTGCTCAAAAAGTTTTGAAGATAAAAAACTGAATTTTTTTCTGTATGTTCAGTATAATAGTAAAAACGTTGTAACCTTCAGATTTATCGATCGCTGTTTTATTACAAAATTTACAATCCTTTATATTTAATATAGCCGCTGTTACTTTAAGCAATTTCACATAATATCTAAGAAAAAGTGCTCTAGTTTTTGTTAATATTAAAATATCTCTTATCCGAAAGTCATTTAAAAATGAATAACATAACAACACATCAGAATTGAAAAATTGAAAATTTGTTCATGAACTTTTGGTACAAAGTGGGCCCATTTATGTTATTTTTTGTAAATTTTTACCCATTTTAAAAGTATTAATCTCTTCTTATCTTCTTAATTTCAGCATATTTTTCTTAAAATGTACTAAACAAATCTAAAACCACAAAAAATCCCCATATCTCCATTGTTTTTGAAAAAAAAAACAAGATATCAATCATTTGCATGGCCAAGTAATTTTGGCGCGTTTTTCACATGTTCTATTTTACAATAATGTTATTCTACAAACGTAAAAAAAGTTTCACTCGATAATTTTAATAAATGACGAAGTTATTTAATGTTGAGTTAAAAATTTGAGTATTTTTAAAAAAATCGTAGAAAAAAAACTTTCCGGTATTTTATTTTTTAAATCACTGATTCAAAAAGAAAAAAAGAATGAAATTATTTAGTATAAAATATTGTTTTAATAACACGAAAATAAATTCATACGCAACGATTTAGAAAAACATTTTCCTCAAAACGCATCAGTTTTAACTCGATTTTAAGAAAATCGTAAAAAATAGAAAATATAATTATTTTGCAAAAAAAATTAAACTGTATCGTGGCGAAAGAAATGATCTTTCCGATTCTGTAATTATTTTTCGTCTGATTTAAAAAACAAAAATCGGATGGCTGTTTAAATGAAGTTATTTAAACAGCGAAAAATTTCACCCTCTGTTCATTCACGACGCTAGGCGGGAAAAACAACATGCAGGCGTTTTAAAGTTTTTAATTAATATCTTTTTAACTAATTACAATATCGGAATGAAAAATAGTTTTCGTCCTATTATCAGACCTACTGAATATATGCACAAAATTTCATAAGATTCGGCCACGCCGTTTCGGAGGAGTTTGGTTACAAACACTGTGACACGAGAATTTTATATATATATTATATATATATATATATATATGAAGAGTGTGACCTAATAGTAGGAATTGAATAAGTATATTTCCCTATTTTTTCCCTTATATCATATTTCTATATATTTCTGTAATGCTATTCACAGTAAACGGGTTTTCTTTAGATTTTAATTAACATAAATAAACTTACTTAATACGTTAAATACGTCACATACCTTTGCAATTTCAAAAATAATTACTATCATAAAACACACATTTTAAAAAAAAATATTCCATATTATTCTTTTTACATGGAATATTTTAAATTACTGGATTATTGATCAAAATAAAATTTTCAAATATCCTAATTATACAGCAATATCCTAATGGAAACTTAATTTTCCATCAATGATTTTCTTTAACGCTACGATTAAGAAAAAAATGTTTCAAACACTCACTGTTAGACAATTTATATTCTTAACAAAAAGATAAAGATTAATTTTACATAATTTTCCCGTCAGACTGAAATTTTGTAAAAATAAAATGTTCGAAAATAAATACGGTGAAAAATTTAATCCCGAGTTTTTATTTAAAACAGTTTATTTTTCAAATTCTATTACGTACTATTCTTTTTAATTATTAGTCTTTTAAAGAAATTCCATAATGGATAGATTTATGTAATTTTAAGATTAATTTAACCCTAAAGATTTAATGAAAAACCATGTTGTTAATGATTGGATTGGCAGTATCAACAAATTCTTTGAAATTTCCAGAATATTAATTTTCATAAAAATCTTAGTATTCGCATTTTTAGAAGTTGTTTATAGTACAATTATTTCCGAGAACGAAATTATTTATCAATGCACAAACTTAGCATGCCAATCTTAAGTTTTCTCCCCCACTTAAATTGGGTACTTGAAACAAGCAGGAATCATCCTTTTAAAAGCATGTACATAAATTTTCAAATATTATTGAATGAAATAATATATACTAACATGTCCTCTTATATGCTCTGTGTGTGTGCAGTAAAGACTTGAAAACTCACGATCAGAGTAATAGATATATATAAATTCCACTTTATGATATTCCTTTTCCAGAAGGCAAATTTTACAATCAGGAAGTAACAACATTTTCTTTTTATGCTTTTCCACTATTTATACTAATGAAAAGATTCATAAGTTTTTTTACTCAAATACCGATTGCGTTTTGTGAAAACTAATTCTTTTGCATACTAATTACAAGTAACTATTTAGTAATCTTCTTCTTCCACTAAAAATTCAACTTATTTTTCCACGAATATTTCAACAAAATAATTATGTTTCCTACTTTTTTTATTTCTAAGTTTTGGAAGTAAAAAAACTAATTTCACAATATACGTTGATCCTAGATTTCAAAGGATTTAATATGTTATTCATTTGAAATTAATTTTATACTAAATTGGCTTTTTTTAAATTTCTCCAAAATATTTTATCGAATTTATTTTTTCGTCAGAATTTGTTTTTTGAATATTATGGCCTTAATTAAAATCAAATGAGCAATACTTTTCTTAGCGCAATATTTTTCACAGTTTGGTTTTTCACGTCCAATACCTCGAAATATTTTGAAATAAATATTGATATTATCAGTTGAATTTTTTCCTGACAGTTTGATTTGTAAAATTTTTTTTATATGAAACTCATTTCATACATATCACGTGCTTTTAAATAGAATTTACCGATTTAAATGCAAATCATGTCCACGATTAGAATATTTTTTTTTTAAAATTTGATTTATTTTTACTTTATTCATGGTTGATTTAACTTCGTACGCCATGAATATAACTATAGAACAAATTATTCTTTTTTTTTTCAAATTCTTCATTAGTTTTTAAGGCGTTATGATGCTCTGAAAACATATTTCATCTCTCTCTATTTTAAAAAAGTTTTTCGTGATGCTGTTTTAAATTTTTTACGTACTATAGCAACATGCTAATGTTCAAGATAACTCG
Organism: Trichonephila clavata; assembly: GCA_019973975.1. Lineage (NCBI taxonomy): Eukaryota > Metazoa > Arthropoda > Arachnida > Araneae > Nephilidae > Trichonephila > Trichonephila clavata. The sequence continues at coordinate 10,101 of BMAO01005485.1, forward strand.
CCATGTTGGGAACCTCGATTTCGAGTGTATTGTACGCACTGTATTGGGAACCATGTGCTTCGTTTCATATAATGTCACCAATAAGGTTGCGATAGTACATCATTGCTGTCTCTCACAGAAAAATATCTCAACGATTTCCTGGACTGGAATCGTTGCGTGAGAAGAAAGGTGTTGTTTCATACGAAGACTTATTAACAATAAAGGAACTAAATACACAACTTTCCAGGAACACGCAGGTTTATCAAAATTAGAAGATTTTATCAAGGAAGTGATGGACGGTGCCGCTTCAGTGATGGATATAACTGAAAAGGGCACCAAGAACGAATTTAGCGAAAAAAATGAAAAAATAAATAGAGATTAAGATAATACTTGTAAATTACAGTCTTATAATTTTATCAACGAGTATGAGCAATTATATAATTTGTACATTTTGCGTTGGTCCGCCGTTAGGTCTCGACGTGGGGTATTCCCTCCCCCTATTGTTCTAAAATAAAAAAAAAATAAAAAATTTTATGCGTATAAATTGATGCATTGAAATATTATCTAGTTTACAAAATATACAATATTATTTAGTTATTGCATAACATTTATAAATAATAATAATATTAAAATTCGGTGATCCGATGTTGAAATTATAGGTTAAAAGTAATATTCTTATTATAGTTCTTCTCTTTGATTATCGAATAAAAGTCCTTTATGAGCAAAAGAAACCAATTATGACACTAAGAAAGTTTCAATGGAACGAAAATGTCCCTTTTGCGAAACATTTCTGAAATTTTCTTGAATTAAAAGCGGAACATATATAATCAAGAAAAACATGTATGTGTTACCATTAATATATACAAATAAAGAAAACTGAAGTGTCTTCAATTTCAAATTAGCCAAATTTTTACAAAATGCGTTTAGAAATATATATGGAACTTAGACAAAAAAAAAAAAAATTTTAAAATTTTTTTGTCTGTCTGTTTGTTCTGGCTAATCTATGAAATAGCTAGACAGATTTTGACGGGACTTTCAGTGACCGATAGATAGCTGATGTTACAAGAAGTAACTTAGGCTACTTTTATTTTAGAAACAAAATTAGGGTTCTGCGAAAACAAAATTAAAACCAATGAAACAGTGAACAATATCCTATTCAAATAGGGAAGTATGTGTATTGTTTATATGTATTATATATATATATATATATATATTTCTATATATATACAAATGGATGGATGTATATATGGCCTCGCTTCACTCCAACACCGTTCAACCGATCACTATGAAAATTAGCATGTACAGATGGAGGAAAAAATAATACGAACATCTGTGAAAAAAGTATGATTAACTTCACACCTGCAGTATAGCCCGGCCACCTGCAACATAAATCTGCCACCTAGTAAGCGTGAGGAGGAAGGTATCAGTCTATCAAGAGCAGCCATCTGCGTTGCATGCGTCTATCGAACTGTTTGTTATAAGTTGAAATGTCAGACCTGTAAGAGTTCCAAAAAGGAATAATTGTCGGAGCGCGTTTAAGTGGAGCATCGGTTACGGAAGCAGCAAACCTTTTGGGGGTTTGCAAGGAGTACGACATCAGCCGTTATGAAAGCGTACACGAAAGAGGGTAAGACGACGTCTTCAAAGCACAACAGTGGCCGAAAGTCAAAGCTTGCTGTTAGGGATAGAGGGGTCTTGAAGCGCATAGTAGCCCGAAAGCACGAACAATCATTATACGAGATAACATTTGAAATGAACAGTCATCTCCATGACCCCGTTTTAACAAAAATTGTCAAAAAGGAACTTCATGTTGTGAAGATTTATGGCAGAGTGGCAATTCGTAAGCCCTTGATGACAGCAACTAATGCTTTCAAGTGACGCCAATGGTGCAATCACAAAGGCTGGTTCCCACAGCAGTGGCAACAGATAATATAATCAGATGAATCGTCATTCACCCTATTTCAGACGACCGTACGCGTTTATATTGGGAGAACGCCCAGAGAAGCGCTAATCCTGAATGCCTCTTGCCGACTGTGAAGCATAGGGTTGCCTACATTATGGTATGGGCTGCGATATCTGGGTGTGGTCTTGGACCACTTGTTATTCTGCATGGGAAAATCAAATTTCAATCACTATCTAAGCATTATAGGGGATCATGTCCATCCTTTTGTCCAAACTGTATTCCCTGAAGAGCGTCCGCTTTTTCAAGACGACAACGCCCCTATCAAAACTGCCAGGTGTGTTCAAGCATGTTTAGAAGAACATGACGATGAAGTTGAACATCTTGCCTGATCCCCTCAATCTCCAGACTTGAATATTACTGAACTTTTATGGGAGTATTTGGAGTTCTAACTTCGTTCCCGATTTCCACTTCAATCCAGCCTTTCGGAATTAGAGACCATTCTGCAGGAGAAATGGCTTAATGTTCCTTTAAATATTGCCCATGACCTTTATGTATCTATCACACGTCTCATTAAATCTGCACTTCAGTCAAAGGGTGGTCCAGCTCCCTATTAATAAAGATTTTTCATTATTTCACAGGTGTTCGTATTATTTTGTCCTCCATCTGTATATGTATTTTTTGTGGGGACGGCTTTTGGGCTATCCTCTTTGTTGCAGCTCCCCACTCGGTGGCGCTACATCCTATCAACTTCTATACCGTTCAATCAATCGCCAAGTTTCCAACATGGTAGTTAAAAATGATGCCAACTTGGCTCTATCGCCAACATGTCGCTATGTTTCCAATGAATCGCCATTATAATGTAAGGAATGGCGTTGCTTACGAATACACTTTAAAAATAAAATAAATACAACTGAAAATAATATTAAAAATCTACACATCAAGATATAAATTATTTATTCTATTTAAAGCATTCATTACACAAAATTTACTTTTGCTGAGTAGAGATCAGCTTAGGAAAATGAATCAGCTTTTCAAAAATGAACCCACGAGGGAATTACGGGGTGTTATAAATAAAAAAAAATTAGCATATTTTTATTAAAATGTTCTAAACAAATCTAAGAACCATGAAAAAAAAATCCCTATATCTCTATTTTTTTTAAAAAAAAGTTGTCACAGCAGTCGGATAACTTAACGAAATGCATTTTGTTTTAATTTTTAGGTTTTTAAACTATTTTTTTTATTTCGTAATTGTGGAACGCAAAATACCCTAAAAGTTTGGATTTCATAATCACACTTTGCAGGCTATGAATGTTTCATATATCTTAAAAGAATTTATCTCATACATTAAAAAAATTTTCTCTCATACTTTTCAAAATTTTCTCTCTCATACTTAAAAAAAAATTATCTCACACTTTAAAAAAAAAATTCGTGTTCGTACCTCTTTTTCAAACGGTTGAGGATTTTGTGTATTTGCATATATGTATGCACACACAATTTAAACCATGGTGTATCAGCGTAAGGGCCAACCGGTTGTGGCCAGATTTCAGTAGCCGATACGGTGTACGGGCAAACCAGTTAAGGGGTTAAGCCATAAAAAGGTTTCTTCCTTGACATCTGATAAGTACACTGCTGGCCACCGTAAATGCAACACCAAGAAAGACAAGAGATAGCAAAAATTTATTTTGTAGATAACATGTTGACCAAGTATCAAGTGATTAAATTTATAGACTTCTGTGAAGTGTGGTTCCTGCTAGAATCAGTAGCCAGAGTAGCCGCCATTGTTGGAGATCACGACTGCCACACACCTCGGCATTGATTCAAAGAGACTTTGAATGTGTTCTTGGGGTACAGCAGACCAGGCAGCTTCCACACGTAGCCAAAGTTGATCTGGTGTGGCAGCTGGGAGTGTAATCTGGGTCAATCGTTGAACAACCATGGACCACATGTTTTCTATCAGCGAGAGATCCGGAGAGCGAGCCGGCCAAGGAAGCAATTCAATCTGGTTATTGACGAAGAACCTTTGGACAATGCGTGCCACGTGTGGTCACGCATTATCCTGTTAAAATATGGCTGTGGCTAAGCCCTGAAGGTCAGGAAGGACAACTGACTCCAACACCTCGGAGATGTAGCACTGGCTGTTTAAAGTACCGGCAATGCGTACTAGAGGAGTGCGAGAGTGATATGCAATACCGCCCCATACCATAATACCCGGTGCCGGACCAGCTGTTCAGCATCCTCTCTTCACGGTGTCTCCAGACTCGAATCCAACCATCGTGGTGTTGAAGACAGATGCGTAACTCGTCAGTAAAGGCGACCATTCCATTCTGCCGGCCTAATCCTTCTTTCACGCACCATTGGCGGTGGAGACTGTGGTTCTGCGTCAAGGGTAGACCAAGCAATGGACGCCTTGCGGACAGACCACTCTGCTGTAAACGGCGTCGAATGATACGCGTAGACACTGAATGATGCATTACAGACTCAATATGCTGTGCAATGGTTCGTTACGTGACTGAGCGATCCGACACTGCCATGCGCACAATTTGCCTGTCCTCAAGTGAAGTGGTGCATTGAGGTGGATGCGATCGACCACATCGGTCCGTCGTACCCTCCTGCCTCCAACGGTCACATATCCGCATTTCAGTTGTTTGATTTCGTCCAACACGACTATCTATTTCCTTGAAAGATAATCCACAATCTCGGTAGGCCACTATCCTTCCTCTGTCGAACTAGGATACTTGATCAAAAGCTGATCGCTGTTTTCTGCGAGACATAACTGATCGTTTTTTGAAAAAACCACAAGAAAAACACAATTGCCGAACTTGAAATCGTCGAAATCTCCAAGCCTTAAATAGCGCTTTGAGGTTGCGCTACAGGCGTGCGTGATGTGTGTCTGCGTTGAAATTCTAATCATTTGCATATTTCACCTCCGCTAATGCAGGTTGTAAATTTCATGTTATTTGCGTGCTTCCTTCGGGGTGTTGCATTTACGGTGTCCAGCAGTGTATATATATCAACTGCTTATATAATTTTTAATGATTACTTTGAACTGTCAGCTCTGTTATGTTTAGCATATTATTTAAACAAATATGATAGCAAAATTTTTCATAACTACTTGTGGAAATATTAGATGATCATTGCTCAAAAATTCAAAACAAAATGCTTCAATTATATAAAAGAATAACTGGATATTTTCCAAGCGAAAAAAATCTTTAAATTAAATTTTGCGAAGTTTCTTTTCTAAATTTATATTTTTAAAAGGAAATATAAATCTGTTGTTCAAACATATTTTGTTCACCGTTAGTTAAAAAATAGTATAACATTCATTTTTATTTCGTAAGTATTTAAGGCGATATGGTATCCTAAAAATCATTAAACTGTGGAAATTTTTTTTATTGGCTTATTTGATACCCCGAATCTTTATAAATATGTCTGCAAAATTTCAAAGCTTTACCTGCATTTTTCATTACGTAATGGACCAATGTTTGATGCTAAACAGAAACTACCACGCCTACATTTCAGATTATCTGCTAGAAAAGAGCCTGATAAAAATGAATTAATTATATATATATATATATATATTTCTACCGCGCGAAATGAGACTGACATTACCTATGCAGTAACAAATAATTTCAAGAAAGAATTCTGCAATTCATGCAAAAATTCTAGTTTGTGAATTGTTTATTGGAAGAACAAATGTGGATTTGGTCAAGATTTAAAAGTTGTGCGTTCTTTTTATTGAATTATTTTGAATGAAATTAAAACTTCAAAGGGGATTTTCCCAAAGCACAAATACTAAATCTCTTTTTGATAACTCAGATAATTAAAATTCTAATTTTCAAGAATAGAAAAACTCTCTCATTTTTATATATTTGTTTTTGGTGATATATATGTATCCCATGTGTGCGAGATTCAACACTTTTATTATTAAAATATTTTAAGATATGTATTTAAGCAAATGCACACATACAGTTCTTAGATTTTGATGTATTTTACCTATAAATTGCTATTTGATTTTGCTTTTATTCGTGTACAATATTTAACATGCGAAGGCTTTTAAAATCATGGAAATAAAAAATAAAGGCATAAACATCTGTTGTGCTCTGAGCATGGAGTTAGCTCTGAAGTGTGTGTATTTATTTTTTTAATATAATTATTAAGATAAAGTTTTATGAAATATTGATCTTTCATTCGTTTTTTTCTACATATTCATTATGGCAGTATACTGTTTAATTGTTATACATTTGTGCAATTTTTTATGGTAAGTAGTTTTAAATAAGCTGATTAACATTTCATAAAAGTTTCAGACTATTCGATGAATATTATATCATGCTATTCATGGAATGAAAACTTCAAACTCATATTTCTCCATGTTGAATTTTTGTACATATACTGTTATTCCAAACCCTAAGGCCTTTTTGATAATTGAAGTATGGATTTGAAATTTTTTATACATGTTCTGAAATGTATGTTTGTAAAACTGTGCTTGGATTTAGCTCTAACATGTTTAGTACTGTTTCTAAAAAATTTCAAAATCAAAATTTGTTTTGGGGGAATTTTTGGAAGTTTAACTATAATAAAATTAATAAAAAATTAAAGAGCAGCAGCAGAAAAAAAAACCCATGCACAGTTTTATGTAGTATATTATAAGGTACTTGGAAAAAAATCTTTGAAAGAAAAGAGACATATTTAAAAAAGCCTTGGAGATTTAAAAAATGCTTAAAAAAGCTAAAAAAATTTAAGTTTTCCAAACATTTTGAAACAAATTAAAATTTTTTGTATGGAATTATTATTAAATGTTAACCTTTATAAAATTCAACTAAAACCAAATATCAAATATTAAAAACAAAAAAAAATGTAAAGATGGTACCATATCGCCTTAAAGAAACTACTCAAGAAACTGATGAAATTTACAAGTAATAAAAATGTAATACTATTGGAAAACAATGACATTACGAAATATTAGTTTAGAAGAATACGCGAGTGCAAATTAACCGAAAAGAAAAAGCGATCTGACATCATTTTCGTTTAAAATTTAATTACAAAAATAATTGCTCAAAAATATTTTTATTGCAAAAAAAAAAAAAAAAGTTACAGGTATAAATGATGTAACATAAATTAAAACATCATTTATCTGGATTCTGAATATCTCGAGTTGGAACATGAATATCGCAACGTGTCCTTTCTGCATATCTATTTCAATCATCGTAATTCTTCAGTTGGTAGCAGCACAACATGTAAGCAAATTTATTAAGCCTCTACAATCTATGTATTTGTATATCAGAATGAAAAAGGGACTGTAAGCTTGAAATATATTTAATTATGTTCAAAATCATTTTACGAGTATATCACTTAAGCATCATTTTTGTATTTTTATTTAAAATTTGTAAAGTTCTTCTATGAAAAAAGTAGTTATTTTTTTTTCAGTCTTCTTAGTGAAATGTGATGTTATTTTTCAATAAAATTAAAGTTCTAAATATCCCACACTTCCTAATTTAAAGATAAATATTTTATGGCAAGGAATTTATTTCTTTTTATATTGGAATGACTCTGAAAAATGTCTGAAACTTGATTTAATGCTTGTAAATGATTTAAAAGTGTATGACAAATTGAAACAAACTTGAGGTGTATTTTTTTTATATATTTATGATTATGTTACTTTTAAAAGAAGAATAAAACTATTAGTAATGCATGTTTTTAAAAAAGAATTTGGGATTAAACTTTTTGATTAATAAATGTGCGTAACTCACAATCTCACAAAACTTGGAACAAACCAACACGACCGACAGCCGTTTTTCACCTAAATGAATAATGATTGTGCATAGAGCTAGGTTTCGGCCTAGGCATGGACGTAATGTAATGATGGAGTTTTGCCACTGTTAGTTCGAAATACCCAGTTTTTCGAAGAACAACACCTGATTTAAATTATTTAGGTCACGATCTTTTTGAGGCTAAAGTGAGACCGAAACGAGGCCTCCTACCGAGGCCAAAGTCTTGGACTAGGGCCCAGTTGGCCCATGCCTTAAAACGTCCCTACTCAGATCTCTATCTCTCATTGAAGAATTTTTTAAAAATTTATATCAGCTTCTTCAAATTATATTCGATTGGTGTATAATCAAGTCCAAATTTGTGTGACTTTGAATTTTACGATTTGCATCAGTATCTCAAGTACCAGGTCGTATATACGTTTTGCTTGACACAACATCTTGGGATCCAGCAATTTTGGTTATTTTTTAATGGATATTTTTTCCTCCTCATTTCTCCTTCAATGATTTCATATATGGCTCTAAAATTGAATTGTTTCACAATGAAATGGTTTTAGATTATTTGACACAGTATTCATCAAAAATAAATAGCGGACTTGAACTTTTTTGTCTCCACTCTCGATTGAGTCTCTAATATATTTTTAGGTCACGTACATTTTTATGTTGTTCTCGTTACTACATCATGATTCAAAGTTTCACCTTAAGGAAAAAAGGCATTCCAAATCTCTTAATTTCTCAACAAAAAATTAATAAAAAAAGCAATGCAACCAACAGCCAATGTGAAACAGTTTAACATATTTTAAAAATTAGTCAAATAAAAAAAGTTTGCTATTTCTTAGAAATTAAACAAACCATCGCAATATCACTTTACAGAAGTTATAAAATTTTGTGAAAAGCAAAAGCAATATTAAGTAAGTATAAATTAAAAGAAAGAGACAAATAAATTTAAAGTTTTAAAATAACTAAATATGAGGCTTCTTAATAATGAACTCATTTAACTAAAAACTGAGATTAAGAAATATATAATTATTTCTGATATACTAGTACATATACCGAAATATATTTCTCTCAAGAATATAATGTTCACTTTCTCCTTCTGATTCCAGAATTAAAAAAAAAAAAATGTAGTGAAATTTTAAAAGTAAAGGAGTGTAAATTGAATTTGGAGTTTTTCCGTCTCTCTTGAAATCATATTCATTCGTTTCGACGTGATTCAGTTTAAATAGAATGTTCAGTTTCGGATTATTGAAAGAAATTATTTAAAATATTAGTTATGCATGGAAATCACGTTGAGAAAAATTATATCATTTTTAAGAAAAAAAAGAAAAATCGGCAAAAAAAACTGCATTTTTTTATTTTGATGTAAATTTATACATAAAAAATGTATTATGCATTTGTTTTAAGAAATGTAATACTTACTATTTTTATTTGAAGACATTAGAATCTGACTATTCACCGGTGGAGAGTTATTATGGTTTTGAAAAGCCACGGGAATATTCAGAAGATTTTCCACAATATAATGAGAATGATTTTGGGGAAGATGAAAACAAATATTATGAAAATCAACCAGTGCAGATAGGTTTGAAAATAAAAAACTACAATCAAGATGATGATCAAGTGGAAGATAGTTGCAAAAGTAAGCATAGTTTATCATTTAAGTTTTGATATATATATATATACATGAGGTGTGACAATTAAATAACCGTACTAGTCTTAAAAGTTAGCTTTATTGAGAACAATGTAAAAATACTTTTTAATCCCCTTCAAAATACTCCTGTAGTGGTATCATCTATATAAGATAGTAACAGCCTCTGGACTGAAATGATCATTTGAATCTAGTGTTATGTTACGTGCTTACGGAACCGAAGGTCATGAGTTCTGTCCTCCTCATTGGTGATCCTGGCTGAGTTAAGAAAAGCGTAACCATCTTAACTGTCATGGCGCCATCTATCCGCAAAAAGAGCAACCAAAAAACTCGTCAGACTCCCTTGATGCAGCAAAGTCTTCAGACTCACTTGAGGTAGCTCCTTCAATTACAGCAACAACTCACACGATCACCATAATCACTATATCGTTCGTTCACCTATCCACCGACTCACTGGTGGGGGAGAGTGTAGCTGTATCATTTATATAACAGTCTCCGGACTGAAGTGATCATTTTGATCTAGGGGTGTGTTACGTGCTTACGGAACCGAAGATCGTGAGTTCTATCCTCCTCACTCCAATTCCCCATCAATAAATAGCTGTACTCGTGTTTTCCATCATTCAAAGCAGTGTTGAGGCTCATTAGGTGCAGTGGCGTAACGTACACCCCCGCAACCCCCTCACCGCAGGGGGGGCAGGGTTCTAGAGGGCCCAAAGCCTAGCAGCTGCCAAATACCTACCCTTTGTAAAATCCAACTTGCAACTTGAGGGCCCAAAACTTGGCTGTGCAGGGGGGCCCAAATGTTCTACGTTACGCCACTGATTAGGTGCCACCATCTTCTGTGAGACTGCCGTTTTTGTGTCTTCACCTTTTCTGCAGACTGAAAATGTGTCCCCGCCAATGCAATTTTCCCTTTAGGAAACAGGAAGAAGTCGTATGGGACATGATCTAACGAGTGCAGTGAATGCTCGAGCATAGTAATGCGTTTGTCTATCATCTTTCTTAGAGAGAGTGCAATTTGCACAGGGACGTTGTTTTTGGGCAAAATCCACGTATTATGGCTCTACAGATCTGGCCATTTCTTTCTCACTTTTTCTCTATACTTTCTCAGGACCTCAATGCAGTTTTACCGTTTGGCCTTGAGGTACCCATTCAATCATGATGATACCATTAATGTCGAACAAAAACGATGAGCACGACCTTCAGTTTGGACTTGCTTACTCGAAATGTTTTGGCTCTTGGCGATCTGGGTATCTTCCAGTGAATAATGGATATTCGTTTAGTTTCAGGTTTGTACTGGAAACTCCACGTTTAGTCACATGGGATGACTCTTTGAAGAGTTTGTGATCTTCTGTGAAGCGTTTCGTGATGTCAGAGTAAATGTTTTTCCTGTACATTTTTTGCTCACATGTCAGATTTTTCTGCACAAGTTTTGCGCAAAGTTTGGACCAAAAATATTCTTGTTGTTTCTCTGTCAATGTTCGTAATATCTGATATCATCCGAACACTCAAATGTCGGTCCTTACGCGCGATTTCCTTATTTTTTAAAAAAGTTTTCATCAGTTCTTGATGTCACAGATGAACCAGAACATTCATCATCTTCAACAACCTTCCGACATTTCGAAAATAATTTGTGCCGTTCAAAAATTTGACTATGGGATGTGCAATTATCTCCAAACACCTCTTTTAACAATTTAAAACATTCAGTTGGAATATTTTTAATTTCGAGAGGAATTTCAGATTTATGCGCAGCTTGGTTTTTAATATTACCATGACCGCGGTACCTCGAAGCAACAACGTCTTTGTCAAGCAAAGATGAAAAACAAATGAACTAGATGGAGGGGTGGAATAACGTGCCTATTAGAACAGGAAGGAATAAGGTCAAGTATATTAAATATCCACTCCTTTACACCAGTACTTACGGCTAGGGCATGCGCAATACGGGGATTTAACTCTCCCACCATGGCTACAAAAAGAACATCGACTCACCCCATTTTTAAAGATGTTCAACATTCCTACTACCTCATTTTCGGTAAATACGAAAACAAAATTTAGGCTTGTTGAATCGCTTAAATGTTCTGTTAAGCGAGTTCTTATCCACTCCTACTAATACTGGGTGATTTTTTTACACTATTCAGAACCATCTGAAGCTCGATATAACAACCGCAATGGCATTAAACTTGGTATGCAGACTAATAATAACATGGGAAGTAAGATCCAGAAAAAAAACTAGGTTCAAAATCTACCGATAGGGATATTTATAGCGCTGTTGTAGTTTACCAAACCGAGAAATAGCATAGCATACGGGTATGAAAACAAATTCCAAAAGTATGCCTCCATTTCTGACCACCACGCCATGCATTTTGTTCAATTTACACATGCAGACAGCTCAGATAAAGTGAGCCAACTCAGTTGAATATGCGATTCACATTACCAGATCAAGCATTGATCTCCACTTGAGACTGACCAGCTTCAAGCCTGCCAACGGCTCTCCTTTTCAATGAATCATCCAAACGATTATGAGAAGTCATCCTCACTGCTAACAGGTTAACTTGTTGGTTTTAATGCAATATTCACAAAACTGCATGAAAAGAAATCTCTTATGCTCAAACTGTCTCAATTCAGTTTAGTTCTGCAAAAACTAACATTAAACAACATCCTTTCCTAAACTGAAGGTTGATATTGTACTACACGTTCTTCAAAATATATAAAATACAAATTCTAAAAGTGTTTCTTTAAGCAATTTAAAAGTATGGCGAAATCATGTTTGCGACCTTAGTTTTGGACATAAGTGTACTTAATTTAATTGTTCTTGAATATTTTAATGTGCTCAGAAATAACCAGAAAAAAGAACACTGAAGAATCTATTGTAACTTTCAACAATTCTAAATTTTGAGAAACCAAAGTTCTTCCTTCTTAATTATGTACTCATTTCATCATCAATATATTCCTTAGTTATGAATAATTAAAAAAATATCTTTTGAAAGAATTCCAAACACTACCGACTAAGCCTCTGAGTATGTGTGGTTAGTATTCATATGTTACTTAGCTCAACATATTCTAATGTTAACTACATTTCCAGAATGCGGGGAAACCAAGTTTGAAAAAGGCGGCAGAGTAGTAAATGGAAAAACAGTTAAGCCATTGAATAAATACCCGTGGATTGTAAGTTGAGAATTTGATTTTTTTTCTCTCGAAACTCTTAAATGCTTACATACTACTACTCTCTTAATGGAAATTTATTGGGAAAATGTGTTGCATTGAAGAAAGAAAAAAAAAACGTTTGAATTAGTTTCTTTGCTTATTGTATACAATGTTTAAAAACGAAAGAGAAATGCAGCTCTCTCTCTCCAGTACACACGCATGCACGCACACATACACCTTTAATTATACGGGAGCGCATTGCAGGTGAATGAAAGTGTCGTTATAAAAGTCCTTTAGCTTCAAAGAATTTATTACAAGCATCATTCACATATATTTCATAATCTAAGATTCCTCCATCTCCAGCAGGTGGATAAAAAAAAATTAGCTACTTCATTGATACATTTTTCTTCCTTTACAACAAGGGGAAAAAGCTTTCACCCCTGTTACTTGTCTATGTAAATTAAACGAAGAATAAAAGTAATAAAAACAACTTACAGCTATTTACTAATGAGGTTGAATCTGTGGAGTGTTCATTAATGGAGCTTGAGATTAGCTACATGCGGAATTAAGTTAATTTCGTTTGCTGTTTTAAATTAACAACTGAAAAAAATAGTTCATAAAAGAAGCCTTAATTCTCAATTTCAGTATTTTTCCTCTAATGCCCATGTTGTTTTTTTAAAATTTCACTTGCTTCTAATCCTCAATCGAACAAATTTGTTCTCAATTTAAAGTCTTAATTTAAGTTATATGCTAACCAAAACACATAAAATATTCTTTATTCAAAGCACCCTAAGCCTAATTTATATGTTTATATTACTAGTTATATTCAATTAAACTTATGAAACATCTGTGTTCCTTCAGTGACCTAAATTTAAAATAAATATTTTTCCTCTGCTACAACATCAAAAATTAGAGAAGAGTTAAGAAACCGGCATCATTGTTTCAGAGCAGAGATCAGCAACCTATGGCACGAGCGTGTCACATGTGGCACGCGGAGAAATTCTCAGTGGTACCATGCAAAGTTATGAGGTTAAGTTAAATCTCTATTCTTCCTCTCTCTTACTTTCGATCCTATGCCATAAAAAGATTTTCCTGAATCTACTTGAGCATAATTTGTATGACTTAAGGAATCAGACTACCCTAAAATTGTGAATTTTGCTAAGAACTGACAATGTTTTATAATTTTACTTTATAGGCCATCTTATTTTAGCTTTATAAAACTACTAGCTGTTACCCGCCCGCTTCGCTGGGTATTTCATGATGTTTTATAAATTTTTACTGCTTATATATGTGTATAAATTATTGATATCTAAGTCCTAGCATTAAGAATTCGATTGTATTGAAAAATATACTTATACCTTTAACTGTCGCAAAAAAAAAGGGCAGAACTCATCTAATTTGTATTTTCTAAAAATCTCTAAAATTGAAGTATAGAATGATATTTGCTCTTTCGTAACCCAAAAACCAAGTGGATTCAAACAAAACCAATTTTCGGTGGATCTCTACTCCGTAAATTGAACATGCAAGCCAAATTTCAAGTCTAAATCTAACAGAAAAAGCAAAGGTTTTACTATAAATATCCCCGTAATCCCGTTGAGAGCCGTTTTCCAATATAACCGCTCTTAGAGGATTTCAATTCAGCAAAAGAAAAATGCAAACCAATTTCATTATTATAGATAGTCCTTGTAGCTCGAAAAAAGGAATTTTTTTTGTCAATACGTCCCAGTAACCCCCTGCACCCCTCCTAAGAACTTGATTTGCTTAAAATACATTCTTAATGGATCTCTATTCAACAAAAGAAACACGCTTAACAAATTTCAAGTATATGGGTCTAACAATTAAAAACATTAATTTTTTTCTGTAACTCCTCTTGACCCCTTGCAAACATCCTTAGGGGTCAATTTTCGTTTTACTCTTTATTAGAGGAACTCTATTCCATGAAAGGAACATGCCGACCAATTTCCAAGCAGGATGATCAAATAGTTTAAAAATGGAAATATTTATCGATTACGCCTCTTAAACTCCCGAAATTAAACTTGGTAGTTGATATTCGCAAAACCCATTTTGTAGCGGTTCTCTGCTTTACGAAAGGAATCTGCTTATCAAATTTCAAGACTGTACGTCTAACAGTTTAAAATGGGGATAATTGTCTATAACGCCACTTGAGCCCCCGCAACGCCACTTCTGGGTCTGTTTTCACAAAACCCATTTTGTAGGGGAATTGCACTCTATGAAAGGAATCTGCTTAGCAAAATTTGAAGACTGTGCGTCCAATTAATTAAAAATGCAAAAAAATTATCAATAACGCCCTTGAACCCCGCAACGCCACCTAGGGGTCGATTTTCACAAAACATATTTTGTAGTGTATTTCTATCCAATGAGAGGAATCTGCTTACCAAATTTCAAGACTGTGAGTCTAATGGTTTAAAAATAGAAATAATTATTTATATCTGCCCT
>BMAO01005486.1:0-33091 GCA_019973975.1 Trichonephila clavata
TTTCTCAAACTGTGAAACGTGCTTCCCTTGGGGAGGCTTGACAACTCTACGAGGGGGACGCAAGCATATTGAATAGCCGAAAGCAAAAGATTACTTAAAAAAACTATTAATTTGTTGAATGTAAACAAAAAAAATTCACATTCTGCATAATAAAAAATAAAATACACATTTAGAATGATATATTACTCTTATAAATGTATCAGTGCTACACAATGTATTTTAATATTAATTTAACAATGCTAAATTTAGAACAAGTTTATTAATTATCAGTGACCCCATGGGCTTGCCATATAAATAATTAAAACAAAAATTAACACTAAAATTGATGATTTGTCCGGTTTATAATTCATCCCTAAACGCGATTCGCCTCCCAATGCCAACCATTTTTCACGTAGGCGCGCGTACGTGATGTATTGGAGTGAGAGAGGAAAAAAGAAACATGATCTGTGAAATAAGTAAATTCTCCGCAAACACTGTCAAGGTCCTTTTGTTACATTCCAAAGCCTCCGGAATAATTTTATGGATTGCAGTGCTCAGAAAAGATCGTACTTCAGAAAGACGTATATATGCGTCCTGTGTAATAAACGCATTGGTTTAGGGTTACGTTTACTTACGCCGGGGGCGCTTAAGGAGGTAAAGTCGTATCATAGCTTTAGCGTCAAAGTATAGTATTACTGAATTCAATACATTATTTTTGTTTAAGGGGAGCGCGACGAAAATTGTGATTGAACATTGAGTCGCGAATATTGAAACTTTGAGAAGCACTGTTCTAGTGATTGGAAAATAAACTTGGTATTTTTATTAAGCTAATAAAATGGTCTATAATATAAACTCATAAAAAAATTTGTAAATTTTTTGGTTGCAATTCCTCTTTTTAGGGTAGACGAATACCTTAACCAATAGAAACACTCTCCTTGTGGGAAACTTGAGTTTTGCATTTAAAGTACGCTTCCCAGAATGAAATTAAAAAATAACACTCTGTCAACAATTGAAGATATGATGATGGTTATTACATTGGCGACTTAATTATACTTGATGACAAATTTGGCGAAACAAATTATGCCAAAGAGTCACGAGAAAGCTCTAGATTCGACCATTCTAGAAATTTCCTCGAAGGTATACAGAGGCCAGAGCGTTGAAAATAAGGCAGCTCACAAAAGAGTGAAGTCTAGATCAGAATTTATTTGTGCATTTAGTGTGATATGCGAAGGATTTTATTTGTTTTTTAAATGATAATAAAACTGTTCTGGAGAGAGCCGTTTCTGAACGTATTAAATACGAGGGTAACACTGAAATTTTTGATATACGCGCAAAGGATGTTACAAAAACAAATTAACGGTTTAATTTGAATATACAAAGTATTTTAACACAGCATACGACTTTTTACTGACTTATTCAAGTTGCTTAGCATGGAATAAATTTTTGATGCAAGAGAAAATAGAGTTGACTCGAGAACATATTATCGTGCTATGATTTTCTATCATTTTAAAGCTGGATTAAATCAAAAGGAATGCTTTCAATGACTACAATTAACATTTGGTGATGAATATCCATGTTGTGCTACTGTATTCAGATGGTTTAAAGGATTTTTCACACACAGTGGTTCAATTCTCTTCGGGATGAAGAACAACAGACAGGAAAGCCGCGGTCTGCAGTAATCCTGGATAATGTGACTACCACATACGAAAAAAGTTAATGGGTGATAATCTCGTTATCTACCAAATGATACAGAAGGAAATTAATATTGGATCCGTAATCCATACACAAAATTGTTCATGAAGAATTACATATGAAAAAAGTAGTTGCCGTTGAGTTCCCCATAATTTAACTGCGCACCAGAGTGTCAGGATCATCAAAGTAACTCTTAAATTTCTAAATGATGGTGACCTCCGCATCATTTTTAAAATTGTAACGAGTGATGAAACGTACATACTGTTTCTCAACGCTCCAATACGTCAAGAGACCAAAATTATGGGTGTTTGAAGATAACCTCACGCAACCAATGATGAAAATACAACGAGCAATGAAAAAAGTAATGTATGCCGTTTTCTTTAGAAGTACAGGATTGGTCAAAACCATCAAGTTGGAAGGACATAAGACAGTAACAGCAAACTGGTATACCACTAAATGTCTTCCAGAAGTTAATGTTAGGGGACTAATGTTTCACCATGACAATGCATCTTCTGATACAGCCGGATTAACAGTTGAGTTTCTTAAACAAAACAAAAAACAAAAACAAATTTCGTGATAGAACATCTACTTTATTCTCCGGATCTAGCTATGTGTGACTTTTGGGTATTTTTTAATCTAAAAAAAATTACAAATAGGTTGTTTTTATTCAGAATAATAGATTGATGTGGCTATAAATGCTCTTTTTTTATGAATTCCCAGAAATGGTTTGAGGCATTTAATCAGCGGAAAATTCGTCTACAAAAGTGCATTGATGCTGGAGGAAACTACTTTGAACACTCCTAAAATTTTGTAAGTATAACTTTAAAAACCTATGAGTATCTGAAAAATTACAGAATGACCCTCGTACGTATTGTTAGTAACGACTGCGTTTTGAACTGCTGCAAATAATCGATTGTAGTGCTTATTCTATATTCGTCAATTTTTCTTTCTGCAAGGAACATGTGTTCATCCTTGTTCATTAATAAATTTGTTATTAAAAAATAATTGGAGTCAACGGTTGCTTTTTCCCAGCTTAAATTTGCAACAGTATTCATCTTAAGACAGTGTTTCTCAAATTTTCAATATTTGCGACCCAATTTACTGTCATAAATTTCATCGCACCCCCTTCATGCAACCATATTTTGAATGCAATAATAACGTAATTCGACGCTATAGCCCCAACACGATTTTAATTTTTAATTAAAATACTGCATAATTACTGCATAAATTATCAAGAATGAAGTTTTGTATAAAATTTTGTATATGACAACCCCATGAAAGTCACTAGTATTTAGTAAACTTGTTTATACTTTAGCATTGATAAATTAATTATCAAATACTGTTTGCCGTACTGATACATTTATAAGTATATCAGTGTGAATATGTATTTTATTTTTTATTACGTGAGAATGTAGTTTGTTTGGTTTCCTTTCAATAAATTAATAGTTACTTTAAATATTTTTTTCGACTTTTCAATATGCTCGCGCCTCCCTCATAAGGTTGTCATACATCCTAGAGGGACGTGAAACGCAGTTTTAAGAGGATTTTTTATATAAAAATTAGATCAACAGTACGATGGAACGCACGTTATAGACATATGTAGAGATGGAAAATTCGAATTTTTCGAATGGGGAACCATTCCTTTAATATTCACTATCAACATTTAGAATAATTTTGCGTTTTTAAATAACCAAAATTTGGAAGCAATCATTATACTTCGTTTCTTATACAGGGTATTCCCAAATGCCGTGCACACACTGGGAGGGGAGGTAGAGAACATTGTGAGGAGCCACAATTGGATCGGAAATCCTGGGTGGAAACGAAACCCTAAACAGATAAAGGTCTATTTAGAACTTATCTCACAAATTTGGAGGGGGAGGTAGAGAATATCATGAGGAGCCATAATTACATCTGGAAGCATGGGCAGAAACAAAATCCTAAATATTGTAGATAAAGGGATACAAAGACAGTGGGGTCACAACACATAATGTAGAGTAAAACGCTTTATTACACAAAAAACGATAACAAATAAAAAGTATGACATAAAAGCATTGCAGGAGGTGTTTGAAACTACGACTATTGGCATGTATGCATGCACAGCACGTATGCGGCATGGATTGGCGGACATGTTCAAAAATATCGAGCGCTTCGGAAATCGTTGCAGGAGTGATAAATATTAACACCTCCAGGTCCATTTCCAAATTGATGGGTGTCTTGTACACAAGGTTCTTCGTGGCATTTCACAGGCAAAAATCAAGAGGAGATAAATCAGGGTATCTGGGAAACCAAGTAAAGGGACCATCATCCAAATGTTTACGTGCACACCTTCTACAATGAGATGGTGCCCCGTCCTGTAGAAAACCCATGCGACGCCGAGTGAGTGCGGAGACATCGTCAAGCAGTTCCGAAAGTACCTCCTGTAGAAAGAGGACGACCTTGTTAGAGTCCAGCTGAAGTGGTGAGATTTATGGTAGGAGTAAACTGACTGCCACGATACTCGTCCACACATTAACAGTGAAGCGTTCTTATGTAGCTCGTGGTCGGGTGCTGCGTGGGTTGTTCAAGGACCACAAGCATGCGAATTGAACATCCTTTCATGTGAAAAGGTTGCTTCATTACAGAGCAATACGCCACTCCCAAAGTGCGTGTCTGCCGCACTTTGGTTAACAAACCACTCCGTGGGTGATTATTTGGCTGTAATAATTGCACCCTCTGTATATGAAACGAATGTAAGTTTTCACCCTGCAGTATACGATGGACACTTGTTCGAGATTTTCCAGTTGCAACAGCAAGCGCCCGTGCACTAATACTGGGATACCCTCTTCGAATATGGGTGTTTCTTCTGTTTGCTGCCATCCAGTACCTTCAATCGTGGCTCTGAAAGATCTATTTCCCACCAGGTTCTGATGCCCTCAAATAAAAATGTGATGATTCGGTTGCTTTCTCGTTGGATATTTCCCCCAAAAAACCCGAACAGCAGCACGTCCATTTCCGTTGGTTTGGTCATAGATGAAGTCCATAGCCGCCAACTCGGTGTTCGTATGATGATTCACATCTACGTAACGCATCATCGCAAGCTGTCCGTATCGGAAATAAGGAAAGAACATGAGCCGACTTTGTGAGCTCACATACAACGCTTTCCAATGTAATCATAGCTACTGACGATTTTCTCTGTCTGTCCTCTGAGTTTGTGCATGGAATTTAGGGACCCATGGAAAAGTAAAACACAATTGGTTGTATTCATGGAAGGCGTTAACGATCAGAATTTTCGAAATGTTTTCCTTAAATTTTCTTGTACATTTTAAAACCAAATATACTTTTTATTAAGAAAATATCCGTTTAATAGCATGTGTGTGCTTAGAGCTTACGAATCATCATTTATAAATAAATTATATCTCATTTATTTATAATTAATCCTCATAAATATTTTTTCTCAGAAAATTAATATAAATTTTCCCATCATTATCTAGAATATGACGTCAATATACAATAATTTTAACCATTTTAAACTTTGAAGATCATTTACAATATGAGAGTAAAATTGAAATAAGAGAAGTTATAATATAGGTTATTTTTTGCAATACAAATGAAAAAAAAAACGTATCAATTATTCTTCCGAGATGTTCAAATTTTTTCAACATTTTTCATGCGTAAAAATGTAAGAGCATTAAGTTCCTCAGTTAAATATGTTTAAAGTCCAGTAATTTGCAATGAAAATTCCCTTAATATGAAAAGAACATAAGAATGAATTGTGCGTTTCTAATATGTGCTAGGGTTTATTATTTCATTTTATTTACTATAAGCATTACATAGCGTTTCAAATAAAGAACCATTTTCGCTGTGGCCGAACAAATGACTAATGACTAATAAAGGCTAATGTTCTCTGACTCCATAATCGTGTTTTGGCATACTGTGATTAATCACTTAAAGGAGGAGTAATGACAATTAATTTGGTTTGTGAGCTGCCTTCTTAATGAGTTTATTTTGCATTTCTGTGTCTCTAGCATATAAGGAGTGGGTATAATAGGGTACATGAAAATTAAGGGAAGTCCAAGTGGGAAACAGTGCTTGAAATATTCCAGTTCATAGGATGTTAGAATTCAGTAATACTCAGTGAAGGCCCGTTGCCACATGTGGCCCACCGGCATTTTCTGAGTGGCCCAGTCATGTCCCATTGCACTAAAAAATTCTATTTCTGGAGAAAAATGTACTGAAAATTTAACGAGAAATTCTATCAATCAAGCAATCAAATCTATCTATTTTGCTATCAATTTGCTTTTTTTTAATAGTACAATCAAATCAAGAGGCTTTGTCAAAAATGAAAAAACTCGAAACTAACCTATAAATCGATGGAAATGCCCAATAGTAAATATATTTTGTGTGTGTTTGCTAAAAAGGTTGATACAGAATCAAAATAAAAGCCAAAACTGAGTTTTAATATTTTGACCAATTTTGTGCTTTGTCCAATGCTGCTTTGTTCTCATAGTGCGTTTTTTCCATTAACACCATGTTGCTTTGGTCTGATAGTGTATTTTTCACACTATCCTCATGTTGCGGCCTGCCTGAAATACCTATTATGTGTATGCGGCACTGCGGAAAAAAGGTTGAGTACCTTTGTATAAAATTAGAGTAAGAAAATATCTTTAGAAACATGTTTCTCAAGTTAGGAAAATATATGATAAATACGATAAGATGCGTAAACTTAATCTTCTTAAGCATCATCTGCTTGAATGTCTAAAACATTTCAAAAGATGAGTAAAAAATTGGATATGAAACAGAAAGAAGGCATTTTTTTTTAAGAAATTAGGCTACCAATCTGAAATTATCAGGTCTTGTAAACGACGCAGACATAAAGGTCACTTAACCCATAATAACCAACTTGATTTGGTTTTCTCCAAATGAAAGTGCGGCCAGAATATATGGAGAGAACCAGGGACACGCTACCTGCCCTCAAATGTCCGAAAAATTGACCATTAAGGTAGGAGAAGCTTTGATGGCCTAGGCAGGCATCACGTAGAATGCTCCCCCCCCCTGTCTTAAACGAAGCACTGTGAGGCAGAAGGATGAGGTATTGGAGTCCTATGTTCGCTTTTTCATGAATACAGTTAGCTCTAATTATATTTTATTGAATAACAACACGAAGCTGCCTAGAGTCATTTGGTCAAGGGATCTCTGGAAAGTGATATGTTCGCAGTGCGGATAAGCCAGTTAAATCTCCAGACTTAATCCGTATAAAGCATGCCCGTGACGCTCTGGCGAGGGCGGTTGCAAATCTTAACTCCCTCTTCGAAAACCCTCCCAAGTCTTAAAACAGCGTTGCTGAGCGAGTGGAAATAATTGCCACAGAAACTCATAAATTTCTTTTTTTTTTAAATATAGAACCATGGCGCCTTGCCTTTTTGTCTATAAGAGGTGATCATACCCCTATTAACCAATTTCTTTTATACTCCTCTGCGAGGGATGTTTCATATCTTATAACTTCAATGAGTGTTACGCATGATTTGCGTGAGTATTCTAACAGTTTGTGACGGATCTATAAACTGCTCTACTAATCCCTTCAGGACTCTAAAAGAAAAATATTTATTTCAAACAACTTTCGCCGAGTGAAGAAAGCGTGATTATGCAAATTAAGTATGTTATATAAATTCTGCATTCGAGTTCGAGGGTTAGTTGGTGAGTTAGTTCGTTAGCTCGAGAGTGAAGGATCGTGAAATTATTAAGTGCATCTGGAGTTTATCAATGGGAGACTACTGAGAGTGGATCAATCGACGGTGATTAAATCCAGATAAGGATCGTCTTCAAGGTTCAAGTGTAGGACTTGACTTTATAAAAGTACAGGTATCGTGATCCTTATTTAACTAGAAGTTAGCTTATTAGTGGGTGACGTAATTTATATTGAACGTGTTTAAGCTATCGTGGAATCAGTTGAGGGTCCATATTATTATTCCCAGGCTATTGAGCCTCATCTACGTTCTCTACTATTTGATCTGTTACCTTAATCAGATTGTTTTTGTGTCTGCTTGATATTTTGGTGACAGTAAAATAATTAGAGTGAATCATGTCTCATGATTATTCAGTTTCTCCCACACACCTAGCCGGTTCTGAGGGTAGGCAAGGGGTTTCAGAGGGAAGCAGGAACCGACAGGCATTATAAATTAAATGAATATTTTTTGCATTTTATCAGTTCTGAGTGAGTGAGTGAATATTAACGTCGCACTGCTCAACTACACGAGGGTTTTTAAGTGACAAACCCCGTAACTTTGAGCTATGGTCAAGTGTTCTATCAGCTCTATATGCATACCGAATTTCATTAAAATCTGTCCTGTATGTCTAGAGATAATTGACATAATCTAAAAAATTTGAGCACCAGTGTATATACATATATATAATACTATACTAATGTTTTTTTTAAAGGATTTCTTTCTATTAGAAAAGATAAAAAAACAACATTTTTTCCATCAACGATATAATACAAAAATATGATATGTATAACTCCCTCATGACACGATATTGTGAGAACTCTGAAACCAAATGATTAGCTTTCGAAATAAATAAATGCATTCGTCCTCGCACTCCTGTTTGAGAATATTATTCAATATTATTTGAAATATTATTCATAAAGAACTTTGATTCTTTTTTAGTAAGTTCGCAAAGATTTCTTTCAAAACCCTGAACGGTGGAAGCGAGTTCATAGTAAAATAAATATCCCTTGCAATTTGAGGGTGAACCAAGAGAGGCCAGTGCAAATGCATAAAGACTCATTTTTATGGAATGAAAGGCACTTTAAAATGACCTTGGAAAAATAAAATAGTGATAATGTAGTGTAGGATTTTAAAAGAAATAGTCTGGTATTCCGATTTTTAGTTTTTATTAAAAATCTTTTATAGAAATTTTGAAGCTGATATTTAAAAGGGTATGAATAAGAATTCGACCGAAATGCATACTTATTAATACTTTGATTCATCAAGTAATAAAATGTAGAATAACTCATCAATTTCAACTTTCGCAATTTATTATTTCCTGTTATTTCTTTATATTTTAGTAAGTTTCTCGGGTTTTAACTGGTGTGCGCAAAGAGGCTTATGGAAATTAATCAAATATTTAACAAAATCTTATTTTAATGAAGTAAACTACAAAAAATTCTTCAGCAGTTTCATAAAATTTACACTTTAAAAAAATATGTATAAAAATTATATTAAAAAATATCTTTCCACGTTTACGTACCTTCACAGAATCTCATACTATCAAAAATAAATTGACCCCCTATACTTTCATCATTTCCTATATATTTATACTAGCCGTTACCCACCAACTTCGCTGGGTATTTCATGGTGTTTTATATATATATATTTCAAAAATATACTAAAAATAGTTATATACCTAAGATAACTATCGTCATAATAGAAAAGATTTAGCCACAGAAATACTAAAAGCAAACTCCCAGCCTTAGGAACTAGGAATGCAGGTTTAAACAAAGTTTTCTGGCCAGCCAACCTTCACCTGAATTTGCCAGTATTCTGGGCCATAGGGAAAGCAATAACTTTCTAGAGAAGTTTAACTATATTATAGATAAAACCATAATCTATTAATGTAATACTATAATGTTATAGCCTTTAATAATTACTAAAATATTTAAAATCAAAGCCAAACTAATAGACTTACCATGTGAATACATATTCGCATATATATATATATATATATATATATATGTCGTGTTTTTTGAGTGATAATCGAGACATTTTTTTAACCGTCTTTATTCCATGAGATCATTTTGTAATCTGTTTGTAAGAGAGAGAGAAAGAGACGGACAAGTGTTAAAAATCAAGATTCCGAGGCTTCTTCAGAAGTCATATGTTCTTTGAGTACGCTTCTGATTCAAGAGGTATACTTGAGAATTTAAGCGTGACATGTAGGTAATAAAAATTAATTGTAGGAGCGGCGAAGATGTTAAAAAGCCATGTGTTATATTTTCCCGAACTGGGTAATAAATTTAATACTTGAAGATTGTAACGGGAAGATAAAAGTTAGAAGTGGACTAGTGTATTAGTTTTAGATCTAATTTAATTATCCTTACATATATATATATATATATATATATATATATATATATATATTAAAGTTATTGAGATCTAAGTACCACTATTAAGAATTCGATTGTATTGAAAGATATAATTATACCTGTAACTTTCGCCTCTTGTAAAAAAAAATACAAAACTATTAATTTGTGTTTTCTAATAATCTCTAAAATTGAAGTATTTAAAGTTTGCACTTTCATAACTCTATAACCAAGTGGATTTCCGTAAAACCAATTTTCGGTGGATCTTTACTCCGTAAAATAAACATGCTAGCTAAATTTCAAATCTAAATGTAATAGAGCAAAAACGAAATTTTTATTATGAATACCCCCCGAAATCCTGTTGAGAGTCGTTCTCCAAAGAACCGTTCTGAGCGGATTTCAATTCAACAAAAGAAAAATCTAATATAATTCCATTATTATAGTTCTTGTAGTTCGAAAAAACGAATTTTTTTGTCAATACGCCCCAGTAACCCCTGCTCCTCCCAGGAGTTGATTTCCGTAAAATACATTCTTAGTGGATCCCTAAGAAACATGCGTAACTAATTTAAAGTATGTGGGTCTAACAATTCAAAAACAGGATTTTTTTTCCTCTTTGCCTTTTTCAACCCATCTTGATGGTCGATTTTCGTTTGACTTTTTGTTGGAGGAACTCTATTCCGTGAAAGGAACATGCATACCAATTTTCAAGCATGTAGATCTAATAGTTTAAAACGGAAATATTTATCTATTACACCCTTTAATCCCCCGAAATGAAACTTGGGGATTTATTTTCGCGAAACCCATTTTATCGCGATTTTTTACTCTACGAAACGAATCTGCTTACCGAATTTCAAGACAGTACGTCTAATAGTTTAAAAATGGGAATAATTATGTCTAACTCACCTTGATCCCCCCCCCCCCGCAACGCCACTTGGGGGCCTGTTTTCACAAAATCCATTTTGGGAACTGTACTCTATGAAAGGAATATGATTTCCAAATTTGAAGACTGTGAGCCTAATAAATTAAAAATGGAAAAAAAATTACCTATAACGCCCCTTGAGCCCCCTAGGGGTCGATTTTCACAAAACACATTATAAAAATGATCTTTAATCCATGAAAGGATTCTGATTATCATATTTCAAGACTGTACGTCAAGTAGATTTAAAAATGGAAATAATTATACGCCCTTAAGCGCCTCAACGCCACTTGGGGGTCGATTTTAACGAAACCCATGTTGTAGCGTAT
The DNA here is from genome assembly GCA_019973975.1 of Trichonephila clavata. Classification (NCBI taxonomy): domain Eukaryota; kingdom Metazoa; phylum Arthropoda; class Arachnida; order Araneae; family Nephilidae; genus Trichonephila; species Trichonephila clavata. The sequence goes on from BMAO01005486.1 coordinate 10,973, forward strand.
CTCTACCCTTTGAGAGGAATCTGCTTACTAAATTTGAAAACTGTGCGTCTAATAGTTTAAAAATCGGAATAATTATTTATTTCTCCCCTTAGCCCCCACAACTCCCCTTGGGGGTCAATTTTTCCGAAACCCATTTTGTAGCGGACATTTACTCCATGAAAGAAACATGCCTTCCAATTTTCAAGCAGGTAGGTCAAGTAGTTTAAAAACGGAAATATTTATCTATTACACCCCTTAATCCCTCGCAACGCCACTTGGGGGCTATTTTCACAAAACCTATCTTGTAACTGATATCTACTCTATGAAAAGAATCTATTTATCAAATTTAAAGACTGTGCGTCTAATAGTTTAAAAATGGAAATAATTATCTTTCAGCCCCTGAGCCCTTGCAACGCCACTTGGAGGTCTATTTTCAACAAACTCATTTTGTAGCAGATCTCTACTCTATGAAAGGAATACGCTTATCCAATTTCAAGATTTATGTCGAGTAGTTTAAAAATGGAATCAATTATTTATAACGCCCCGTAACGCCTCTTGCGGTTCGAATTCCGTAAAATTCGATTTTAGAGGATCTCTACTTCATGAAAGGAACATGCATACCAAATTTCAAGTCTGTGGGTTGAATAATTGCGCAGATATCGTGATTAGTCAGTCAGTCAGTGTGAGTCGCTTTTCTCCTTTATATATATACATAAAGGAAGCTCATAAATAGGCATATGTGAGTGTTTTTGAGTTTTAAGTTATTTTATTTAGGTGTGCTATTTATTTTTGTTTTCGATTAATTGAAAGCGCTATTTTGTAGAAGTTATTTGACAGGTCCCTACTTGATTAGAAATTTTTCTAGAGAATGTAATAAGCTTTGGATTATTTCAGTAACTTTCCTGTTTTCCTCGTTTCCGAGACTTTATTTTCTGAGATTTCTGTTGCAAAAGTTAGCATTTTGAGACACTTTCGTTACAATTTGTTTGATGTTTATGTGCATTTGAGGTAATAATGATATAAAAATTAAATAAAAGAATGAAAATCAAACACAGTAACTAATAAATAATTAAAAAATTAGCGGAGAAGAGCAATATAAAAATTTCTTTAATAAAATAATTCGTTGATCAGAAAATGGATCTTTGAGGACATGTTCAGCTAAAATTCTAAAATAAAGTAACATATCCTCCACTAGATCCTGATACTTTTTGCCCTTGTTATTTCCTAGGAAGTTTGTTAATGCTTGATAGAATGCAACCTGGTTTTTTTTTACTTCGAGGAAGCTTTACAAATTTAGAACCTACAAAAGACTAACAGCACCACTTTTTAAAATTTTTGTTACACTTTGTGGAGTGAATTTTTCATGCATTTATTTGAATACTAGTCAATTCTTACCCATAGATGTAACTAAGTTTTTAACAAGGGCGATCCAGATGAGCAAACGAAGAAAGATCAATTTACTCGGTAGATGACAAGCAGATGATGTAGAAGGATCAATTTACTCGGTAGATGATGTAATAGGTAGATGCTCTACATTGAATTCTCCATGCTTAAAGGATGCGCTCTAAAGCCCAACTTGCTTGGTGTAAGATGGGCAAAGAGATTTCTTTCCTGTCTCACAAGAAAAATACAGCATTGCTTTGTACACCCTAGCTATAAGCCCATTAATATAGAATCTTCCTTAAGGTTAGTGTAGATCTACTTACTATTCTTAAGGTAGCTAATCATTTCCAAAATTTGGCTTAGATCGTGGCAAGAAAGGTATAGATGGAATCTCGTACCAGCCATTCAGAAGAATCACATTGAAATTCTGTTTTGAATCATCTGAATGCAGCCGTCATTCCTTGGGCTCATGTGCAATGCGGAGTCCTTTTAGTTAACCCAGCGTTTCTCAAACAGTGGGGCACGCCACCCTTGGAGGACGCGATAACTCTACGAGGGGGGGGGGCGTAAGCATAGTTGAAAGTTGAAAAAGAAAGATTATTCAAAAAATATTAATTTATTGAAAGTAAACAAACAAACAAAATACACTCATGTCCATAAATTAAGGATAATGAAGTTCAGGCAAAGAAAGAGACATAAGCCAAACAAGTTTGACTTATTTGTAAAGTCTGTTTATTAAACAAAAGGTAAAGAGCAAAAAAGATGTTACATGTTTGACATAAATAATAAAAATTGCGATTTTTACTCCCTGGAGCAAATTTCAAAAAAGAACCTATTTACAAAAAACAGTATAACATGGTTAGTATGATGGTTAATACGGAGTATGTCTCCCGGACGGTGCAATACAGGCCTTGCAACACCTACGCATGCTGAGTATCAAATTATCAATCTGATAATGAGGAATATTACACCACTCATCAAGCAATGCCCTCCGAAGTTCCGGTAGACAAGTGGTAGGGGGTTGACGGGCTGCAATTCGTTGGCCAAGCATATCCCACACATTCTCTATTAGATTCAAGTCCAGTGAGTATGCTGGCCAATCCATACGGGTGATATACTCCGATTGATGGCATTCGTTTACAATGTTTGCACGGTGAGGACGGGCGTTGTCATCCATAAACAGAAATTCAGCACACATGGCGCCCCGAAACAAACGTACATGTTGCTCCAGAATGACATCCCGATAGATGTGGCCTGTCATCGTTACACTCTGAACATGCAGGTCAGTTCTGGAATCAAGAATAATTCCTCTCCAAACGAGCCATCCTGCACCACCGTAACGGTGTCGTTTAATGGTGTTCTCTTGGGGGTAATGGGTACCTGGCGCTCTCCATATGAAAGTCCGGTGAGAATCTGACTGCAAACTAAACCTGTACTCGTCGGAAAACATCACACAAGACCACTGCTGCTGTATCCACAATGCATGCTCTCTACTCCAGGTTAATCGCAGGCGGCAATGAGTTTCGGTAAAGGGAACACATCTGACAGGCCTACAAGCATATAGACCAATGTGCCCTAAGCGTTTCTACACGGTCTACCTTGAAACTGTCGTATCCATAGCTGAAGAGAGCTGACGAGATAGGTCTGATGCTGTGCTCTGTCTGTTTCTTTTGGCAGTAACTGGCAAATACCGGTCCTCATTCGGCGTTGTAACTCGGGGGCGACCTGTGCTGTAACATCTACTCACATTACCATCATCTTGGAATCATTGCCAAAGCCTAGAGATGACATCTGGTCGATTCCACGTTCCTCGGATACTTCCAGATGCGTACGTCCACATTCCAGTCGTCCGATAATTTTCGATAATTCTACCACGTAAAAAATGATCCAAATGCTTCCTTAGTGCCATAACTATGCGGTTATTGCACTGAAAGGCTCTTAAAGCGCTTGTGAACGATTTTACTTCTTTGCCACCATTCCTTATATACCCCTCTCTTACACTCTCGTCATTGTGACGAAAATCCGCGCCATCTGGTGGTTTCCTGTAATTTGCATATTATTCTTCAAGATGTGTGTGTTAATTCTACAGGTGAAATTTTTATTTTAGAGTTCAATTTCTGTGTGATTCTGAATAATCCTTAATTTATGGACATGATTGTACATTCTGACATAATAAAAAATAAAATACACATTTATACTGATATAATACACTTATAAATCTATCAGTACTGCACAATTAATTTATAGTTAATGTTTAACAATCCTAAGTTAAGAACATGCATAATAATTACCAGTGACCCCATTGTCTTGTCGCATATAAAATTATAGACAAAAATTATAACTTGATAATTTGTATGGTTTTTTAATTAATCCCTTACCTGCCTATTAAAATTTATGCGATTCGCTGTCCAAAGACACCTTTTCCCACGAAGGCGAGCGTATATGATGTTATTGGAGGGGGGGGGAGAGTGAAAGTGAATAAATAGGCAAACAATGTCAATGTCCTTTTATTGCATTCCAAGGCCTTCGGTATAATTTATGAGTAGCAGTGTGCAGAAAAGATCGTACTTTAGACAGACGTATATATACGTCTAGGGAAAATAACGTTTTAGCTAAGTGAGACGTTTAAATACGCCGGTGGTACTTAACAGGTTCAAATCGTACCGCAGCCTTAGCGTCAAAGTATAGTATTATTGAACTCAATACATTATTATTGAATGGACGTGTGGGGGGGGGCTGGAAGAAAATTATGATTGAATATTGGGTCGCAAATATTGAAAGTTTGAGCAGCACTGAGTTAACCATCAGTGTGGGGAATGATTCGAAAACCGGGCGACATTTTTGAAATGAAGTCTCTAAGACGTTTTCTTCAAGATGACTCCCCTTTTTAAGTCTTGAGGCCAATACCTCCAATTCGTTTTCGGTGAGATAGAAATCGCGGACAAGTTTATTCAGTTCTACCGAGGTACAATTATGAGTAGAAAATGTTTTATCATAACCTAAAAAGTTATCATACTTATATACTGACTCTAAAAATATTATGTTATTCATCCAGATACTCCTTGTCTGAGCTGATTGAAAAATTTGAAGTTCAGGAGTTGAATGTAACACGCGTTGTGAGTAGGGATTGCAATACCGGTATACCGGTTACACCACAGCCCCACATGCTGGCTTTGGCGCTAAAAAAATTATGTTATTCATTGAGATACTCCTTGTCTGAGCTGATTGAAAAATTTGAAGTTCAGGAGTTGAATGTCACACGCGTTGTGAGTAGGGATTGCAATACCGGTATACCGGTTACACCACAGCCCCACATGCTGGCTTTGGCACTAAAAAAATTATGTTATTCATCGAGTTACTCCTTGTCTGAACTGATTGAAAAATCTGAAGTCCAGGAATTGGATGTCACACGTGTTGTGAGTAGGGATTGCAATACCAGTATACCGGTATTTTGAGCTATTTGTACAATCTTGTAATACCGGTATGCACAAATTTAAATACCGGTTTTTCGGTATTTACTAGAAATTTTTGAAATTGCCTTCACACTATGTTCAGGGATCGCGAACAGAGAAAAATAGTATACTCTTTTTTGTATTTATGTCTACCTAATGGGCGAAATAAGTTAGACTGTGAATATAAAATTGCATCGTGAAATCAAGAGAAATGATAAAATATGTGAATTATCCAAGGAAGTGGGCCAAAACTATTATATTACAGCTCCGAGCAATACTGCACATGCACAGGATTTGAAGCCTGATATTCGAATCTGGGAAAATAAGGTTGTACTTGTGAAGAAAATGCGTAATATTTCGATTTATTTTTCAATATTTTTTTTAAATCGAGTTTATTATTCACATATTGTGTATTTTCATACCATACTTGTATTTACATATCATCGTGCTTATTAAACTTAAAATGAAAAAAATAAAAGAGACTAACTAATTCAAATTTGTTCAAGCTTATAGTAAATTTTCTTTTCCCTCACTAACTTCATTCCAGAAGAATTCGGTACAGTTATCGAAGATGATTGTTATACTAATGTCGATAGTGAAAAGAAGATGTCTTTTCACTATCGATTTCACTATGTAATTAGAATTAGTAATAAGTAAAAAAAAAACTCAACAAACAGAAATCATATATATCCAAAACCATCCGACGAAAAATCGATTTATTTGAAGATGAAAAATTTAGAGTAAATACTTGGAAAAAGTATATCGCGCGCGCGCATTGCTAACAATACTACCAACTAGCATAGATGCCGAAAGAGCGTTTTCGACAGCTGGTAATTTGTGCACATATTGCGTTCCGAGTTTAATGGCAGTATAATTAATGCATTATGTTTTTTAAGATATTTTTTTGTGATTTAAATAACTAAGCTGTTTCTTTACTTTTTGGGGATTCTTTATTTACTGCTATAGTTTAAAAATTATAAATTAATTCTTTGGGATATATAAACTATCTAATAAAAGTGGCAAATGAAACAAATAAAAACACCTGTATTTTCTTTCTTTTCCTAAAATTTCTAATACCGGTATCCCGGTATTAAGATCTAAAAAATACCGAATATCGGTATTGAACTTTTGGTCCAATATTGTAATCCCTAATTGTGAGACAGATCGTTAGAAAAATGGCATGTTAGGTTATTACATTATCCTCCTTTTTTTTCTTAGAGAAACTTCCAGAAGATAGGGAGACTTTGCAAACATAACAGCAATCAATGTCATTAGTAAACAACTCCAAATAATATAAATCCTTATATTAACGGGATACATATATCCCGTATTTATTCGAATCAAAGCTACAATTCTTTCCAATGATGCTATTGAAAATCAGGTGCGGTTTTGAATCCAAGGCTGAAAAGTCGTTTGGATGGGTACATTGAGCATCATACTGTCTATTACAGCAGTAAAAGTCTCATGCATCTATTTTTAAAAGTGTTTAAAACTGGAAAAATAAATTAATTATTAACTTCTTATCAGTTATCGTTTTAATTTTTTTTAAATTCATGAATAAAAGATATTGATAAATTTTTAAGCAATGCTCTTTTATTTCCAAAAACGTGGCGTTAGAGTGGGGATTAGGACAATGGCGGATTAGGTGTGTGTGTGCTCCGATCTCAAAACAAATATTTTCTCTTTAATCTAACGAAAAACGGAGCTTTTCCCCTCCTTTAATTATGTTCAGGAAATAAGGATTGAAACTGAAGTAAGACAATTTATAATTATTTCGGATATTTTTAATTTTCTTCTTCAATACATATAAATGAGAAAAATTGTTCTATGCAATACAGTGCATAAAACACAGATTGATTGTGTTAAATAAATACTGTTTATCGATTGTCAAATCATCTGATTAAGAAAATAATAAAAGAAAGAAAAACATGCTAAGAGTTGATTTTATAGGAAATGGTTTCTTATTTAAAATGCAAAACAAAAAAATTTTAAACATTTTTACTAGATCATTAAATAACGTATTTCATCAAAGTTTATTATCATAGCATCCCATGTATTGCATGAAATATTATTTCAGTTCCTAAACCTGTAAAATTACATTTTATATAAGGCGAGAAAAATTTTATTCAAAAACGACAATGTAAATTGATTGAAGAAATATTTTATTAATGTATTAGTGAAATGATATAGCCCTGTTTTAAATCTTTAAAAATAATCCTTTAAATTTGTTTTTCTCATGTTTCAAATAAAAACCTGTTCTAAATCTCGTAACTTTTATATAATAATCAACATTTATGGATAAACTTGGAAAAATATATATCAGAAACAAAAATGTATTAGTATTTTTAATTTTTATAAACTTAATGCTTGTTTCATTTTTTATGTGTTATTGCAATAATTCTGTTTTGGAGGATAAAAACTTTTTATTCTCCTCACTTTTTCGATAAATTGCCAAAAAAACAATAATAATAAAAAATAAAATGAACGTCATTTTCCATTACGCTTCTTTCATTCTTTCGTACGTACGACAACATGGATACAGCGTTTCTTCCATCCTTCTTTGAATCATCTCAAATAGTAAAAGGAAAAAGTGGAAAAAAATATTAAGATTCTTTTGCAAATATTCATTCAAACCATTCATCTAAAGGTCGACAGACTACAAAAGCTTTAAAAAAATGAAGAACCTGAATAAAGGAATGAAATTTCTTCCGAAGAAATGTTTTTTTCCGACAACAATTTAGAAGAAAAAAAGTATTTTCTGTGAAAGGAATTTTTAAAATATTTTGCTATGAGTTCGAAAGGTGTGAAAATAAGTTTTGAGATTTGCGCCTCTTTTAAGCAATCCTGGCTTTCTTTATTCTTTTCTATGTTATATTTACCTTACCTGAATAATTTTGAACAATTACAGTGAAAATTGCTTAACACAAAACTGAAGGGACTGAAACATTTATTCGTGTTAAAAGTTATGGCAAACAAAACATATCTCAACAAAATTAAGTTTATTAGAGTTTTATTTTCATATATATGTATGTATGCATGCATTTCATAAAAATTCAAACTAACAAAACATTCATCAGGATCTAAATACAAATTTTAATACAAAATCTTCAATGTTTTTTCTAAAAAGTAAAACATTTGTTGAGTTTTTGTAAAAAATTCTGGTATTTTTCCTTGCAGTTGCCTTTTTTGGCATCAAAATGTTTAATATCGTCCATTTTGTTTTTCATTTAACCATTGGAATGTGCGTCTAAAAACCTGCACGTACCTTTCATGACGTTCCTTATTTAGGATGATGTGGGAACAGGATCTGCCATTTTCATCTCATTTCCATCGTCGGCAACTGCATCAATGATATTTTTTGAGCTTTGAGGAAACTCCAAAATGTTCTTCTCAGCCATAATTGGGGCTGTACACACGTTATCGTCGTCTTCTGCAATGAATTCCCAGAATTGAAATATTTTCTTACAAAGCAATTTTCGTTCCGTGAAAATTTTTTAGAAAAATGCAAGAATTCACATAGTTTTTTGTTGGTATCTATGCATTATTTCGTGTTAATCTATATTTAGTTTCAAGTGTTTTCGCGTTAAATGTGTTTCATTGTATTTTATGGACCAACTTTTATAACAAATTTATTCAGAAAAGAGGAAGCATTTCTCAAGTTGGCCAGATCTTTTTCTTTAAAGAAACCTATTCCATTAAGGAAGCGTGTTTCAAATCCTTTAAACATCAAGGTGAGACAAAAGGGTATTTCTTACAAACGCTTAAAACGCAAGGGCCCGATAAAAATGTACCAAAGCAATTTTTTTTCCGAGCAGTGAATCCTACTGCTAGAGGGTGCTGTTTATTGTCGAATTATCAGTGGTGAAATGAATAATATTGTCGAACCAAAAATTGTTGTTGTGATCGATAATTCCAAATAGCCAATATGCTAAATGAACAGTCGATTGTTCTGCAGATGTACTTTTGATGCTGTTGCTTTTGATGCTACTTCTTCGAGGGTATCAGACAAATGGCCCACGGAATGTATTACAGCAAAGGGCTAGAGCATAGTTTCCCAACCTTTTTTGAACCGGTGCCCCTTTTCTAGTGAGTATTTAGATACCGCCCCCTCCCACTCTAGAAAAATAAGAGTGTTCATAAGACAGGGGGGAAATAAGCGTTAATTTTTAAAAAATATTCTAATACTAATAGAATATATTTTTTAATTTAATTTTTTCTGAAGCCCCTATAGTTTTACTTGCGAATCTGAAATAGCTATTGCCACAAATATATTTAATTTTGTAATGTTATATATTTTAGTCATAGATAGTGCATTGGAATTGAAACACTACTGAATTTTTTCTTCACTTTTAAAAGAGTGAAATAAAACCTTTAGCTTACCTGTTATAAAGACAGGCAGGGGTTTTGATGATACGAAGTAATTCATAAAAAACACTTTCAAAATAAATATAAATTGACAGTTTAGCCTTTAAAGAATCACACGTTAATTCCTGGTTAACATATTTAATTGTTACTTGGATAATATACGTAATGGAATGTAGTGGACGAGACATTTTTCCTATTGCACACAGACAAAGACAACGCGTGCACTACAAAAATTAAAATTTACTATATCATTCAATTTAATGTATTTCTAAATGTAATGTAATCTTTAAGTTATTCCTCCACTTCCGAACTACCGAAATATGTGAATTTTCGTACATGTGATATAGAACTGATTTAAATACCTATAATCAACATAAGTAAACAATAATAAAGTTTACTTTTGTTAGTACATAATCAGCGTGTTACCTTAGTCCTTTTTAGACTATATTTGGTTAATCTGCCAAAGCCCTCAGTTCCCTCTCAACGCCCCCTAACTTTCTCTGGGTCTTTTACTGCACCTTAAAAAGCCTTAAACGCCCACAAGGGGTTGTTATCACCCACATTGAGAACCTATGGCCTAGAGGTTTATGCCTCTCGTTATCCGTAGCTTTCGGCACCATACAGGTGACAGTAGGATTTAGTTCGGTTTCAATTTTGAGGCAGAACACCTTGAAGAGAGGGAAGGGGTCCCCAACTTCTATTCCACTTCAACGAACCTCACAAGAGGACTTGTGACTCGACCGCTATTTAGAGTTTCCCCATACCGCAAAGGCACTATACATTTCAAAACATCTGCGGCAACCTGCAGATGCAAATCTTCCATGCAAGTCCTGATAGTAAAAATCACATCCTGCCTTGTTCATTACGACTCAGGATTGAGGAAATATTTGATATTTAATTATATGTTCAAGACGAAGAATCAACACAAAGAACTTAGAATAAGAAGTATTTTTCCCTTTGTCAGGATTTTGATGAGTAAAACGCGATAAGTCCACGTGCCTTGAACATTCTAAGATGGTTTGTGAAGCTTTCAACAAAGGATCTCGAAATTTATATAGGTATTGGTGACAGTGACAAAACTAACCATTGAGTGTTGTTTAAATTGTTTTTTAATTATATCTTAATTATCAAATTATGACGTATGTAATATACGTATGTACCCAATGGACTCAAGTTTGGGACAAAATAATTTATTAAAAAACGCTTTCAGCATTAAGTATGTTTTTTTAATTACTTTTTTATATATGTAGTAAATGTTCTTCATTTAGATGGTTACCAATAAAGATGTCAATTTTCCTGTATCTTTCTTTTTTTTTAAACTATTCAATAAATGAATGAATTTGTGAGCCTACTTTTTTGGGTTACATTCACGTTTTTCCCTATCTTTCTCTTAAAACAACACAGCTCATTTGTGTGTGTGTGTGTGTTTTGTATCATTTAATCTCTAATGGCAAATCGAATGCTTGGAAGAATAGATAAATAGGTACTTCTATCTATTATTTATTACTTCAGTTACAATTCATTACTTTGATAGGTACCTGATGTTATACACATACACACACACCAAAAAAAAACCAACAAAAATTAAGATATTCAGAAACAAACACTGCACATCATGTCGTTTTTTTAGATATGACATTACGCTGGTGTCAAATCTCACCAACAAAATGATTAAACCATCTTCAATTATAATTATAAAGAGCCCCGCGCCTATCATGCCATCAGATATGCCACGCGCCTATGGATGGGACTTTTTGACACGCGCCTAGTGGAGGATTAAAAGGGGACTTGCTGGATTTTTGGGGATGCATAGTTGCATATTTTTGTATTGTATATATTGTTACGTAGATCGGGGTTCGAGGATTTTATGCAAAATCAGACGTAAACAAAAAGACAGTTCTTTAAGAGCGATGAGTATTTATTGTCGGAAATCAATCCTTGAAATACAGGATTCAACAGCAAAATTCGCAGAATAAATAACAGAAGGATTTCACACCTTCAACAGCACTCAGACACAATAAGCAGTGTCTAAAATTCACGTATGTAAATGACTATTCACAAGCACAGCCGAGCTTATCAAATTCAAGGCAAGTCTTCTAATCGCTAATCAAAACAGTGCTCACTACTCGCTGGTTAAAATCAGACTGACCGTTGCGGCGTGTCTCTCTCTGTTTATAGCAGAGGCCGAAATTTCTGGAAAGATGCGCTCGCGCCACAGATCGTGAAATTAGTGGATTTCTCTACTAATTTCTAGAAGAATCCAGAGGGTCCCGAACTCGCCAACATGGTCGCCAAGGTCACCAAATTGGTCGCCAAAGTCGCCAAATTGGTCACCAACTTGGTCGCCAAAAATAATGCCAACTTGGCTCTATCGCCAATATTTCGCCAAGTTCCCATTGAATCGCCATTATAACGTAAGGGACGGCGTTGCTTGTGAATATTACAATTTTATCATGAAATAAATATAGCATAGAGTAATATAAAGGCATTGCACATCCAAATACAAATTATTTACATTATTTTATACAAAATTCGTAACAATATACATATTCTCGTTTCTTTATTTCATCTTTAACATGGCTCTTACTTTTCTATTTTCTTTCAATATTCTAAATTTAAGATTCTAAAATAATAATGCATTTACTTTTTTACTAGTTCAGTGAGCACACAGAAAGTGTATAAAATAAAATAATTGTTAAAATAATTAAATAGAAACCTTAAATCATATTAATTAAAATAATACGTTTTAACATAGCAAAAACGATGAAAAAACGAGTTATGTTTCATTTTCCAGTTTAACAAAAATATTTTAGATATCTGATATTTTATAAAGAACCTTAAACAAAACACAATGCTTCAAAAATCCATTTTGTTTGACTTCTAAACCAAGCATTTTGATTTTAAGATATAAATAAAAAAAAGGAAAGAATTGATTTTTTTTTCGGCAACTTTAAATTTAAAAATATACTTGAATAACATTTGCAAACTTAGAGTTGACACTTCAGGAATTGAAATAATACTAATAATTTTTAATCTTGTCATTCATGTACTTGTTCTATGTTTATTCTTGTGTAATTGAAAACCTTTAAGCTTTTTGTATTAAAAATTTCATATCGTCAAAAGAGTACAAAAGAGGTGGAACTTAAAAAAATATTTAAATAACTGCATTAAAAAAGTAAGCTAACTTCTTTTTCCTTTAAGCTTAATTTTCTCATTTTTTTTGTTGTATTTTTCAGATATTTTTAAATGTATGAAATGAATTGCACAGTTTTCTTTTCTACTCAACTTTACAGACACGTGTCTGTAGTTATTTTAAAGAGTTACAAATTTGGGCATTTTATAATAATTATGTCTAATACGTATCATTTTTTTATATAATCATATATAAGATGCGTTCTAAAAAGCATTTTTAAGTCTGAAAATTGTAAAATACGATTTATAAAAATGCAAAAAGAAATTTTTCATTAAAATAGTATTGAACTAAAATGAAATTTTATTTAATTAAATAAAATACTTTACAAATATCTAAAACATTTAATCTGCAAAAAGATTAATTGACAAAAATGGTCTACCGAATTCGTGTACGATAATTTTCAAACGATCCGTCATACTTTATTTATATACTCACCATTGCTTCTTTTGCAAGAAATAAGTTTTAATTTAAGACAAATGGAAATTTATTTGTATACATTATGGTGAGTTAACCCGCGATCACTCGCGCGGGGTGTTCTGTACACCCCAACAACAAGAAAAGCTTCCTAGGATTACAAAAAGAATGTGCAGAGCCACGATTTTTTCTGTAGCTGCATATTTTTGGACACTGAACCCTTAGACCTTATATAATTCCCTCTCATTCGGACAATTGGTGCGTAACGACCTTCAAAAGTTTATGTGGGCTACTCTGAGCTCCCAGCGAGCAATTGAGTTATATTTTCGTAGTTGAAGCCTCTAAAAAATACGGTAAGTTTTACTTTCTCGTCTATATTTTTTTCAATTATATTAATGCGCATGCATATTTTATTTAAAATTTCAATAATTCTAGTATAAAAATAATATAAAACTTAAAAATAATTTTAAAGTATATTTTTTTGTTAAAATTTTTTTAAACACTTTTCAGAAATTACGGCAAAAGTTCCATGGGAGAGGGAGCAACTGTGACTCTGTCATCTATTAGATACTATATTGACAGAATCTGAGGATGAATTAAGTGATTTTGAAGACTGTGTAATTTCAGACGAAGCGCACCATATTAAACAATCTATTCATCCTATGGATACGGTACTTGTGTACATGGAAGGTACTTGTGAGCAAAAAACAACAAATAATTTTACGATAACAAATAATTGACAAAAAACTCAAAAGAAGCTTTACTGACACATAAGATAGTAAAAAGAGCATTAATTCACCAAAAAAGGGCTCTGCACTGTTTGTCCACAAGTAAAAGATGTAAAAATCAATTCATTTTCTTTCAATGTAAGTAGTTCAAAAGTATCTGCTTAAACCATATGAATACAGTCTGCTGTGAATGTTTGGCAAATGATTTAAATGTTTGTTTTCTACTTTCTATCATCATTAACATTAATTACAAAGTAAGTTTATTACTGGTATATACATTTTACTTGTGGTTTATGAAAAAAATATAAAATTATGTGTTTTAAAATGAAAATTGTGTAGGTTTGGTTTAAATTAATATTTGTGTTATTTGTATGCAATAAATTTAATTATTTCAGTTGCATACAAATATGTATCTTTATGTATACTTTATAAATATGTATCATAATTGACTTATATTTTTTTCATTCTTAAATACAAGTGTTAAAAGTTTAGGGTGTTCTCTACACCCCGTGAGTAACGGTAAAGCAGTAGCAGTAAAGTTGGTAAGCGTTATTTGTTTGTAAAATTTTATGTATTAAGTGGATGTAAATGACATCGATTCAAATTTCACTTTTCGAACTTAAGTGTGCCGCTGGTAGCACCACTCAGAAATTGCAGATTTGCGTTGTTTTAAATGAGAGCAGTAAAGTTGGTAAGCGTTATTTGTTTATAAAATTTTATGTATTAAGTGGATGTTAGCCAAGAATGTCTTTAAAAAGATGAAGAAATCATTATCAACCACTCATTGAGTTTGACGAGTTCATGTAATAGAGCTACGATAAGGAGGATTTTCTTTCCGCGATATTGCAGAAAGACTTGGGTTTCTATGCATGACTATCCACTCTGCATGATTGTTTGAAGCATTGGTCAAACGATGGTACTGTTGAAGAAGACCAAGTTCCAGGCGGCTAAGTGTCGCTTCTGCGAGAGAAGGCCACTGGATTCGGCGTATGGCTGTGGTGCATCGTACTAGAAAGTGGCAGAAATTCGAGCTGCAGTTGGTACCACAGTGACACAACGCGCTGTTAGAAATCGATTACTTCAAGAACAGCTCCAAGCCAGACACCCTGTACCGCGTATTCTGCAGACTCCAAGCTATTGCCGTTTGCGAAGCTAGTGGTTTCAAGCCTGAGCTCATTGGAGGACGGAGTGGAGACCTGTTGTGTTTTCTGAGGAAAGCAGGTTCTCCTGGTGTCAGTGAATTAGACCAAGGGAACGAATGCAACTATACTGTCTACGGCTTAGACACACAGGGCCTACAACTAGAATCATGGTCTGAGAGTAATTTCCTATGACAGCAGGATCACTTTCGTGGTTATACCTAACTCTAGATACAAATTTGTTCGTCAATCTGGTAATTCAACTTTGGCTGCAAATTTGTTCGTCAATCTGGTAATTCAACCTTGGCTACAAATTTGTTCGTCAATCTGGTAATTCAACCTTGGCTAGAAATTTGTTCGTCAATCTGGTAATTCAACCTATAGCATTGTCATTCATGAACAGCATTAAAAGAGAAGTTTTTCAGCAGGATAACGTTCATCTTCACACCTTTGTTATAATGAACCAGAGTGGTGACACATTACCTTGGCCGATGAGATCACCAGATCTGTATCCAATTAAGCACGTATCAAATATCATTGGACGATGTCTCTAGCACCCTCTCCAACTAGCACTGACCGTGCCAGTGTTGACGCAACAAGCATGGGACTCCATACCACAAAGTGACATTTGGTGCCTGGATGACGCAATGGATGCATGCTTGAAAGCTTGCATTCAAAATTCTGAAGGTTTCACCGGCTATTAATGTAACAAAATTTACCATTTGGAATCCATTTCTTGATGATCCTGAACATTTAATCAATTATGCATATTAACTAGACAATTACATTGTCCAAATTGTATTACTCTGAAGCAATTTTTTCTGGATGTTGAAGTTTTCATTGCCGTCAGTCTATTTTTTTTTTTAATTTATTTATTTAGTTTGTTAAAAAAATAATGCTTAATTTACTTTTTTAAAAAATCTGTGTTATTTATAGAATCTTATTTGTGAATATAATATGCCAATTATAAAAAAACTAAATTCAAATTTTTTGTACATTGTATAACTGCAAAAACTTTTGCTCTTAAAATATATGACTTAATTATATAATTAAAACACAAAAAACAAAGCATTCTACCATTTAGATTCTTAAGTGAATTATACTTAAAAATGTCTTTTAAAAAATGTTCGTATTTGCTTAGTTATCCATGGGAATGAATATTTAGTACCATTATTAATATTACATTTTTATTTGTATTGATGTGATTCTGAATAATATTAAATGGAAATGAAATTTCAATGGCTTTTTGATTATTACTTCAAAATACTTTAAAGCTCTCTTAGAAATATTTTTTTTTCAAGAATATGCGAATAATTAATCACAGAAAATTTGCATGAATTATTTTAACAATGGGAAGATGCAGTTATCACATATTTTATACTCGTACATAAATATTTCTTTCTTATATGTGTTGGTTCTCTAAATGTAATAAAATTATGTGTATTGAGCTGTAAATATTTTAGCAATTTTAAATTTAGGCATAGCTGAAATTCAGTGATTTTATAAGGGAATATTATTTAATGAAGTTTATATTCTGCATATCATATATGTGTCTGGTAAAATATATTGAATTGCATTTATTTTTCCTCCTTCAAAATACGATTTCCTCAACAAAAAAAATTATTAATAATTTATATTTTTCTAATATTTTTTTTTTAACATTTCAATATATAATTTCAACTTTGGAGTTTCTTAGAAAATATTGCTGAAGTTTAAATAAAAATAATAAACAACTCATTCTGCAAAACTAGAACTTTAAATGAGTTATGATTATTAAAGCTCATAATTATCCGATAGAATAATTTTTGTTGCTCCTGATTAAAAGTTGGAATGATTCATAGAAAAACAGTTAAAATATTATTTCATTTGTGTTCTGTGTGGCAAATTTAAAACGAAGTATTAATTAAATAATTAGTTATTTAATAAAAAATTTCATAGCTTTATTAATCAAGTTCATTAATCAATTAGCAAATGAGAAATTTAAAAGCTTTGATTCGTAAATATATCGTCCTTTCTAAAATATCGGATAAATAATGTTTTCCATCGATGCAGCTTGAATTTACTTTTTTTTTTCGAGTGAAACACAATAACCTACAAAATGAATGCTCGAGGTATTTTACGTTAAATTTATTACGACAAAAGAAAGAATGTTTCAAAGCCAAAACACCTTTGACAAGAACCGAAATTGTATTTCTGCGAAAGAATAAAAACAACTCCTCCATTAACGCAATTCGTTAATGTTCCAAATGACACGAACAAAGGAAACCCGCGCTTTTTCCTTAGTTATTCTGAAACATTGCCACCACTTAAAGAGAAATTCGTTTGGTTTGCTTAAAAGGAAAATTTTTAATGAGCTTCCAGAACGAAAAAGTTCTACGTTTATCGCATTTCATGCGTTATAGGAAGGGTAGGAAGTTTAAAAATGAAATAAAATGAACGTTTCAAACTTCATTTTCTCATGTTTCGTTTGAAATTGATTGTTTAAATTTGAGTCGGTAAAAAAAAAATTTCTTAATGAGTAATAGGATATTGTAAGCATGTATTTATCTATCGCTTGCCAAGAACCTTTTATAGAAGATCACCTTAAAAACTTTATGAGGATATTCTTACAATATGTGAAAGATTTTCCATACTTTCCTAGATCAAGAATATTTCAAAAAGAATACTTATAATCTAAATTTATTTTATAAAATCTAGATAGATAACAGCTTTACGTCATTTTAATTTTCTTACAATAAATTATAAAATACCTTGAAAAACAATCATTTATATTTTATCAGTGCAATATTAAAATGCTTCTGTTAAAGAAAATCATAAATATTAATTATTTACGATGCTCTAAAGTCAACTACATTGTAAGTACTACATAATTTAAAATGTTGTAGTTAATAATCGTGTAGCTTGTGATGTGGCATTTACTCTCTTTCATTATTCTTCCATCTCAATATCTAATATAAAATAAAATAACAGTAGTTTTCATGACCTGAGAACACTTAAGGTATCGGACTACTTGCGACAATTTATTTTTTTAAAAATGGAGATATGGGGATTTTTAGTGTTTTTTAGATTTGTTTATAACACATTTTTAAAAAAAATATGCTAAAATTAAGAAGTGAAAAAAGAAATTATTATTAATAAAATAGGAAAAAATAGGTAAAATTTTTTACAAAAAAATAAAATAAATGGGACCAATTCTGTACCAAAATTTTATGAACAAATTTTCAATTTTTCTATTGTGATCTATCGCTATGTTATTCATTTTTGATATAACCTTCAGGATAAGAGATATTTTAATTTTTACAAAACCTAGAGCATTTATCTTAGTTATTATTTGAAATTCCTTAAAATAACAGTAAATACTTTAACATAAGGGACTGTAAATTTTGAAACAAAACAGAGATTGATAAATCTGAAAGTTAAAAAACTTCTACTATTATACAAAACATACCCAAAGGTTCTGTTCATTATTTTCCAAACTTGTTGAGCAATCTGTGTCCCCGTTTGAGCATTTTCAAAAAAGGACACATTTCAAGTAAAACGCGTTTTAAAGTAAGACATCTTGCTTAAAGTAATGGCATCTCCTTTTGCTAAAACAATGTAGTGTTTGTTCTAGTGAACGAAAAATAATGCCCTTCGTATTTTTATAAAGCTAATAATAAGGTCAATTAAATAAAATCATAAAAAAATTGTCATTTTTTGAGAAAAATTCTCAATTTTAGGGTAGTCGGATACCTTGATTCAATCGGTCACAGCCCAATAGTTTTTTTCTGAAGATAAATTGATGCATACAATATTTTGGAGAATTCGTAATAGGATTTATATATTTTTATAATAAAAATTATAAAAGAGAATTCCAAAACAGATCAACACTAGTAAGTCGCATGAACTAAAACACTTTAAAAAACATAGAACATAACTAGAACTATGCTCTCTAGTACTTGTTTAAAGTTAGTCACTCAATGAGCGTTTTGCAAAAATCCAGTTACTATCCAAGTAACATTTGACGAGGACTTTTAGTGTAAGTTTCAAAGTGATAATAATCCTTATTTAAAATTTATTTGAACATTCTTATTTGCTTAACTGACTTTGGAAACTTAATAAATAATCCGAGACCAATCAAATAAAACTTTTCAAGATCAGAGAGTCTTCCAAACATTAAACACGTATAAAACTTAAATCCTTCATCCCTAGAATCCGGGAATTTCGCACACTTCCTTCTTTAATTTATTCTCTTTGGAAGAGCTTAAGAGAAATCAACGCGGGAAAAGTCTTGCTTCGAAAATAACGCGCCTAATTTAGGTGATGCCATCAACACTTTCTTTCCTATCAGCTACAAAACAATTACGTAAGGAGCTGAACTAAAAGGTATACTTTCCCAAACGAAGTGGATTGTAACGTTGTTAATTGGAGTCTTAATGTCGTTAAGATTCATCTCATCTCGGGGAAAACTGGTTATTTAATCTTGGAGATAGATAATTGAATTTTCTGGAAGATGTAGGGTTTGGAAAAGACGTTTAATTGGGAGACTGCTTTCTTTGAAGTACAAATGAGTTATTTCAGTTTTAACTTTAAATATACTTTTCAAATAATCAGTTTGGGATTTGTGTTCATTAGGTGAAAAAAGTATCCAAGATCAGCTGTTAAAAATGGGCGACAAACAATTTCGTGTTTTATTCATTAACCTACGTTTATGGAAGATTTGAAATTAGCATGGGATTTATTAATTCTTTTTATAATATGAATAAGCAAGGTTATTATTTAACTGAACTCAAAGGCGCAGCAGCTCATGAGAGCCGAGGCCTACTGAGCCCATATCAGTATACGTCACCTTGGGCCCTGAGGTGAATTATCACATGTTCCGATCAGGTAGTCAGTCTGACGTGAAACTCCAGTGTTAAGTTCTCAAGCAAACTTGGTACTCATTTATCGACCCACTGAAGGGATGAAAGGCTAAGTCGACCTCGCCCAGCCGGAGTTTTGAAACTTGGACCTCTGGTGTAGGAGCGTGATGCACTACCACTCAGCTACTGGGCTTCAAGGTTGTTGCACTTATACTAATACTAGCCGTTACCCTCCCGCTTCTCTGGTTATTTCATTATTTCATGTTGCTCTTATATTAATAGTACTTATTTGAAGTGGAAACGAGTTTTGAACCCTGTAACTTTTTATGTTAAATTATTTAATTGATTTAAATTGTTTATTAAAGTCGCATTTCTAATCAACGTAAGAGCGATTGTCAACGAAGGTTATATAAATTCTTCTCAATTGACAAGGATTGAAAACTTAATAAGAAAGAAACTGGATAAAAAATAAATATTAGGACAATTTTCGAATGGTTTTAGATGCTAATCGATTTGTCATTGTTCTTGCTTTGAACATACCATTATAAAAGCATAAGTTGACGAGATGATTACAAAACTATCGTCGATTATTTTTAAGTCTATCTATCTGCCTCTCTGTCAATCTCTCTCTCCGGATTTTATCTCTTTTTCTCTGTCTCTTTTTTCTATATGTGTTTCTTTCTCTGTTTCTCTCTAATTATCTCTCTCTCTCTCTGGTTTCTATCTCCTCTCTCTTTGTTCTATCTCTCTCTGTCTCACTCTATCTCTCTTTGTTCTCTATATTTGTCTCTCTATATCTGTCTTTATGAATCTTTTTCTGTCTCTCTGTATCTGTCTTTCTGAATCTCTCTCTCTCTCTCTCTCTCTCTTTCTCTCTCACTCTATATATATGTCTCTGTCTCTCTCAGTCTCACTATATATATATATATATATATATATACTAGCTGTTACCCGCCCACTTCGCTGGGTATTTCATGATGTTTTATAAATTTTTACTGCTTATATATATGAATAAATTATTGATATCTAAGTCCTAGCATTAAGAATTCGATTGGATTGAAAAATATACTTATACCTGTAGCTGTCACCTGTTGATAAAAAAAAAGGGCAGAACTCATTTAATTTGTATTTTCTAAAAATCTCTAAAATTGAAGCATAGAATGATGTTTGCTCTTTCGTAACTCAAAAACCAAGTGGATTCCCGCAAAACCAATTTTCGGTGGATCTCTACTCCGTAAATTGAACATGCAAGCCAAATTTCAAGTTTAAATCTAACAGAAAAAAACAAAAGTTTTACTATAAATATCCCCGTAATCCCGTTGAGAGCCTTTTTCCAAAATAACCGCTCTTAGAGGATTTCAATTCAACAAAAGAAAAATGCAAACCAAATTTCATTATTATAGTCCTTGTAGCTCGAAAAAAGTAATTTTTTTTGTCAATACGTCCCAGTAACCCCCTGCAACCACCCAGAACTTAATTTGCTTAAAATTTATTCTTAGTGGATCCCTATTCAACAAAAGAAACATGGTTAACAAATTTCAAGTAGATGGGTCTAACAATTAAAAACATTAATTTTTTTCTGTAACTCCTCTTGACCCCTCGCAAACATCTTTGGGGGTCAATTTTCGTTTCACTCTTTGTTAGAGGAACTCTATTTCATGAAAGGAACATGCCTACCAATTTTCAAGCAGGATGATCAAGTAGTTTAAAAATGGAAATATTTATTGATTACGCCTCTTAATCTCCCGAAATTAAACTTGGTAGTTGATATTCGCGAAACCCATTTTGTAGCGCTTCTCTACTTTACGAAAGGAATCTGCTTATCGAATTTCAAGACTGTACGTCTAACAGTTTAAAAATGGGGATAATTGTCTGTAACGCCACTTGAGCCCCCGCAACGCCACTTCTGGGTCTGTTTTCACAAAACCCATTTTTTAGGGGAATTGCACTCTATGAAAAGAATCTGCTTAGCAAAATTTGAAGACTGTGCGTCCAATTAATTAAAAATGCAAAAAAATTATCAATAACACCCCTTGAACCCTGCAACACCACCTAGGGGTCGATTTTCACAAAACACATTTTGCAGTGTATTTCTATCCTATGAGAGGAATCTGCTAACCAAATTTCAAGACTGTGCGTCTAATAGTTTAAAAAAAGAAATAATTATTTATATCTGCCCTTAACCCCCCGCAACACCTTTTGGGGGTCAATTTTCTCCAAACCCATTTTGTAGCGGATATTTACTCCATGAAAGAAACATTCCTACCAATTTTCAAGCAGGTAGGTCAAATAGTTTAAAAACGAAAATATTTATCTCTTACGCCACTTATTCCCCTGCAACGCCACTTAGAGGTCTCTTTTCACAAAACCTTCTTATAGCTGATCTCTACTCTATGAAAGAAATCGCTTTATCAAATATAAAGACTATGCGTCTAATAGTTTAAAAATGAAAATAATTATCTATAACGCCCCTTAAGTCCCCTCAACGCCACTTGGGGCAATTTTAACGAAACCCATTTTTAGCGTATCTCTACCCTATGAGAGGAATCTGCATATAAAGTTTCAGGACTGTACGTCTAATAACTTAAAAATAGGAATTTATAACGCCCCTTAAATCCCCCGCCC